>CM032233.1:109997500-110260000 GCA_019009955.1 Riptortus pedestris
GGATATTGGTAGGTTGGTAGGTTTTGTGGTATTTATGGGTCCTAGAATTTTTTTTATTTTTTTTTTAATTATAAATATCATTAATATTTAATAGAAATTATTGTCTTTTCCCCCCCCCCATAAAAAAGTTATTTAATTAAGGTTGATTTAATTAAAATTAACAGGATCAGAAAAAAATATCCAATATCCCTATTCATTTTTGAGCAGTATATATTACTTAGGGCAGTTGACTATATATAAAGAAATTTACAAAAATGTGTGAGTTATGTTTACAACCAGAGCAGCTGATTTTCCTTAAAGGAAATCTCTTAAAATGGTACATGAGGATTAGGACTTTTTCATTCAATGCGATTCTTTTTCACTTTTTTAGTTTTAAGTAACCGACTAACTCATTTAATGTTTTTATTTATATTATGCTCTTAATATAGATTTTTTTCATTCAATTAATTACAATCGCTTAATACTTCTACTGAGCTTGATATTCATTCTTGCATTGATAATCCTAGACTAAGATAAACTCAGTGTCTCTTCGAAATATTTACGAGTCATGAAATGTTGTTTCTCATAAGCCTAAGAAGTCTGTCTTGAATATAACTTTCAATAGTTCGGATGTTTACCAAATTTAGCCTTGATGGTTGAAATTAATTATGTAATTCACTTTAAATTAATCTACACGTTTTTTACAGCGAAAACAATTTCCTTATTGGGAAATCAGATATTGAATTTGCTGTCAAGACGAGCTTTCCGAATATTTACTTGGAGCTTTCATCAATACTGTTTAGTAGATGACGACCATGCGGTCGGTCCGTCCGCCCCTGTGTGTGTGTGTATATATATATATATATATATATATATATATATATATATATATATATATTTGATAGC
The DNA here is from genome assembly GCA_019009955.1 of Riptortus pedestris. NCBI lineage: Eukaryota > Metazoa > Arthropoda > Insecta > Hemiptera > Alydidae > Riptortus > Riptortus pedestris. Next base: position 109,998,386 of record CM032233.1, read on the forward strand.
ATTTTACAGGCGCAGTTTTGATCGATAGTTTTTACCCTCGATATAAACGTCTAAATGTCGAGTTCGGTTACGTTCAAACAACAGTGCGACCGCTAGAGCGTTAACATACACATAAATATATATAAAGTTTTGAACGGACCTCATTTTCGTCATCTGGGTAGGATCGATGGACATTTGAGGAAGTTTCATGAGTAAGACCTCAATAGCTGATTTCCCTTAAGGTTAATCTGGTAAAATATGAATGAGAATAATAATATGACTAACTTACTTAACGAATGATCTGACTTTAAAGGAAGTTCCTAAGCACCCATTAGTATTTTAAAAAGTCGTCAAGCAGGGGCTGCGTTAACTAAGCAGATTTGCCACGTGCGTCACGTATTTGCTTTTATCTCAAAACGTAAAACTTCAATGAGAACATGATTCGGTATTTGGAATTCAAATAATGTGCTTTGTAATATATCAGCTTATTGTAAAAATGACAGGAGTAGGCGTGGGGGTTTACTAAAGGCCGTAAACTAAAAAAATGCAAACATCTCCGTTAATAATAATGATAGAGAATAAATGTACTCGTATATGACATATTTATAGTACACTTTATCTGAAATAAAATTAGTTTTATACAATTTTTCAATCCAACGTATAATAACGGAGATATTTCGAATTTTCGAAATTCTCCCCCACTATACCCCGACTCAGCCATTAACGAACTCGACCTTAAGCTTCAGGGCCCCCGCTACAATATGTGCAAAGTGTGTAATGCACACGGGCACCATTCTTTAGGGGCGCCAAAAACAAGGGCCCAAAAAAAAACTGCAAAAAAAAAAACAAAAATAATTTTAAAATAAAAGTTGAGAAATTAAATAGGATTAGGTATAAGTACACACGAAATTTTATTAGTATAGCATCCAGTTACTGTCGATTCATATGGCGATAAGGAACGCCAAAATCCTTTTTTTTTGCACCCAGGGCCAATAGTCCTGTTACGCTTTGTAGGAAACGCTTAAATATCGAGTTTGGTTACGCGAGCACTAGAACGTTAACAAACAAGTGTGTGTATATATATATATATATATATTTATAACATTTTCAAAGGACCTCATTTTCGTCATATAGTAGGTAGGATCGATGGATATTTGAGGAAAATTTTGGAAAATCGCTCAATAGGCTCAATAACTGATTTTTTTTTTAAAGGGAAATCTCCTAAAATCGCAAATTTCATTGGCCCAACCTGTGTAACTGTATTAAAGCCATCTTGTAATGGCCGTTTTGTAATGATTACGAAGTGTTTGGGTGAGCCTGTGGTGTAAATCTGTCATAAGCACTGAGGCATAACAAGAGGGAGCCTTGCTTCCGTTTACAAATCAACCTGAGATCCTGGAACGAGGATTATGTCGACAATACTTTGAAAAGTCTACTTCTCCCCACCTTTTGAAATTTCGAATTTTAATTACTTTAATTGCAAGGAGACTATTCTTTCACAGGCCGGAATTCAACATATAACAGTCTAGTTTTTCTGTCGAAATTGTTTCAATACGGCTGTATTCTATCCCCCTCCCATGAGCACACTTGCCTCCATCAAACCTATATTCAATGTTTTATTTTTTGAACCTTCAAGGGATTAAAATTGGGATATTAGAATTTCGGGGATGATTGATATGTTAACATTTTCTAGGTATCGTTGTTGTGATACAAATGTGATCGTAGAACTTTACAATCAGAATTTCCTAGTTTTCAGCCGTCAGCAAATCCCCACTCCTACTCCTGTCATATTAATCATACGCTAATAAAATAAACATGAATATATCATGAACCACTTTATTCCACTAAATGCCAAATATTGTTTTCATGTGACCTTTATTATAAATACATGCAAATTCGCAAATACCCTAGGTTCCGTGAAACCCCTGTGGGGGCTCCGCAAGAATTTAGAAAAAAATCAAACAGCCTCTCTCTCTGGTCGACTGTTCCACGATACGTGCGCTCGGGCGGCTTTTTGAAGCGACGTATCCAAAATGAATTAAAGGATTCATAATCCCTTGTTACTCAACTTGCAAAAGCCCGAAAGTATGCCCAACGAGATATATGAATCTTTTTTAGAAATGGCATCAGGCACTAGTGTGGAGTCACCGATCAAAACGACGCCTCTCAACGATTTTTGGTGCAGAATCCTTGATGAATATCTAATGCTTGCCAAATAGACCTGAATGCTTTTCTCCCGTTCCCAACAACATGCTTGTGCGAAACAGGATTCTCAACCTATGCAGCCACGAAAACAAAATACTGCAATAGATTGGACGCCGAACCTGATATGAGACTTCAACTCTCTTCTACCAAAACTGATATCAACCAAATGATGAAAAAAACAAAAAAAAAACAGTTTCATAACTCCCACTAGATTTGTTTTTTTATCTCTTCTATTATTATATTTGTTTTGTAAGTAAATGTTATATTGTACTAGTATTATGATTATTAATAAAGAATGCACATAAAGACATTTTTGTTTTATTTTAGGGCTCCGTCAGGTGTTTTGTTTTCCAAAAGGGTTCCGTCACCAAAAGAGTTCGAGAATTACTGATCAATACCATACTCGATAGCAGTCAACAGCTAAGATCATATTTGTTATTGGATGAATCGCATCTGGAATAGTGGGATATTTAGCAGATTTCCCCTAAGGGAAATCAGCTTTTGAGGTCGCACTCATGACGCGATTTTCGAAATTTTTCTTCAAATGTCCATCGATCCTACCCAGGAGATGACGAAAATGAGGTCCTTTCAAAACTATATATATATATATATTTGTCTGTTACTGCTCTAGCGGTCGCAATTTTTGTCTTATCGTTACCAAACTTGATATATAATCATTTTATACAAAAAGAAAGATCAAGTTGGTTAACGGCTGAATTCGGACCAAAGGGTGTGGGGATAAGAATTTCGTAAATTCTTAATATCTCCGTTATTATGTGTCGAATTGAAAAATTGTATAAAACCAGTCTTATTGAAATGTAATGTTCTATAAATATTGCTATGTGCATTTTTTTACTATCTTGATTATTAACTGAGATATTTGATTTTTTTAGTTTTCGGTCTTCAGTAAAGCCCCACTCCTACTCATCTCATATTAAAAATTTTCTATTATGTTATGAAGTATTTTATTTGAAGCTTAAATGCCAAATATTGTTCTCATTAAACTTTTTAGTTTTGAGATAAATGCAAATACGAGGCGCACGTGGAAAATCTGCTTAGTTAACGCAGCCCCTGAGTGACGGACTTTTTTGGAGAGGGGGAATCGAAAACTCTAAATATTGTAATAATGAGTGGGATCGTAAATTTTATCGTTGGTCTCTTTCTACTCATCGGCGTTTTAACTTTAATACAAATGCTCCGAGAGCTAAAAAGGGTCGTCTACTTCATGTGGATTCCAAGCCACGTGGGAATAGATGGAAACGAAAAAGCAGATTTAGCCGCCAGAGAAGCCCACCAACTCGACTCCATCAGCCCAACAACAATTACATCTGCAGAACTCTACCAACCACTCAAAGAAGAAATTAATAAAAACTGGCAACACATGTGGAATGAAACCCAGAACAATAAACTAAAAACTGTTAAAACCACCATCCGCCAATGGAAATATTCGACAAGAGACAACAGAAGAGATGAAGTTGTATTAGGAAGACTCCGAATTGGGCACACAAGACTTAAGCATGGCTATCTTATGACAAAAGATCAACCCCCGATTTGTGAAAAGTGTAACACAGATACTAATGGAATGCCATAAGTATACAGATATTAGAAACAAATGCAATATTTCCAATAATATGGAAGTGGCCCTTGAAGATAACCCGAAAGAACTCGATAAATTGTTTAATTTTGTCAAAAACACGAGTTTATACAAAGAAATTTAAAGTGCAATTGTTTGTATCCTCGTTTATATTGTTAAAATGGCGATATGGATGAGGATACCAAAATATGAATTATAAATATTGCAGGGCGATGATAACCTGGTAGTTATTCGCCCTTAAATCCTATACAACAACAACAACTTTAAAGGGACAACATGTGGTGAGATGAGATTAAAAATGTGTTATACCAGCAGGTGGTAAATCTGCTTAGTTTTCGAAGTCCTTGCTTGACGGGCATTTTCCCCATAAAAGAACCCCAACTGGCTGGTGTGTAAATACTATAGTAAGCGAAAGGGTAATATTGACAAGTGGCGATGGGGCGGGTGAATCCGGATATTTGGGGCAGGGTATATCGGGGAAGGCTAGCCTCCCGGAGAGTACCACCGCTATTTCGGGACCAGCCTAATCTCTACAGCCTCATGCTAATTTTGGACTGTCCTCTCGTCGCTGCTATCTCTGCCCTCTCACTCGCTCCCTTTCTTCTACACTTCCTACTCTCTTCTACCTAACGACCATTCAGGACATCCATCCACATCAAACCTTCTCCAAGGAGTTTGCTATTAAGTGAAGGAGATTATTTCCCGGTTCGAGAGCTAGTTTGCATTATAGAAAGATCTAATTGAATATTAATACAGGGTCCGGCATATTAATCTGACGATTTTGTAGTAATTGTTATGTTGGCACCACTGTCATTGAGACGGCGGGAATGTTGTACATCGACAGGTCTATTCTTGCCATTTCAGTAGCCAGTATGTCGTGGTCGGGTGAACATCCAACGTTTGTGATTGAAGTATTCGTCGTACACTTCGATCAGAAATGGCTAGCGCAACAGCATGTTTCGCTGCTGAACGTCGTGGAGACCGTGTAACAGCTACTCTTACCGCGTTAATGTTTTCAGGCGTTCTCACAGTCCATCCTGGTGGTTTCGTTTTTAAAGCAGAAGACGTGTTCCTAAAATGCTTTACCCACAACAAGATCGAATTTCTGCTGGGAACAGGCGCGTGTCGATTTAAATTGAAATGTCTGCGAAATAAACGCTGTGTTAAAATAACTGAGTCATTATTTTTAAAATAGGCTTCAATCACAAACGCTCGATGTTCACCCGACCACGACATACTGGCTACTGAAATGGCAAGAATAGACCTGTCGATGTACAACATTCCCGCCGTCTCAATGACAGTATTGCCAACATAACAATTACTACAAAATCGTCAGATTAATATGCCGGACCCTGTATTATGAAAAAAAGAAAGAATTGTTCAAATCCTTACTCATATCTTGCATTGATTTTAATTAAATTATTTAGGTTTACTAATCACAGAACAACTATGACCATCCTCTTATAGGTCGTAATAAGGGCCCGTGAAAGTTCATCAGCTCATTTACTCCAGCTTACTCATCTATACCCTACAAAAAGTCCGTCACGCAGGGGCTGCGTAAACTAAGCAGATTTCCTTCGTGATATTTAACAATAGATAAATCTACATACTGGTAACACAATAGCACCGTCAGCATCAAGTGAATAAATACAAACGATAATAAGATAGCTCCAGACGGGAAGCACATGAAACGTAAACAAACGGGTGTACCAACTTCTCAAGGAAAAGAAAAACAATTACGGAAATATATCAGAGTATAACATATTAATTTTGTTGAAAACTATTTACTATATCTAGTACTGTAATTTATAATAGATCAGAATAATTTTCATCTCAATCAATCAAATTTTAGTAGTCCAAGAACTTAAGAAGGGGAATAGGGTCACGATAACATATTTCCATAATCATATAAAGTCGTATAATAAAGGCCTCGTAAAACAATTTATGGTATTTAAGCTTCGAAATATGTGGTATATTATGTAACATGAGTAGAAGTGGTGTTTGGTGAGTGCTGAAAACTGAAACATGCAAATATCTCTATTAATATTCAAGATAGAGAATAAATGTATATAACAATATTTATAGTAAAATTAATTTGCAATAAGATTGGTTCTATACAAGATTTTGATCCGACGTATAGTAAGGAGATATTTTGAATTTTCTTAAATCCCACTATAAACCCCCCCCCCCCTTCCTGGTCCGATTTCAGCCATTAACGAACTTGATCTGTCTTTTTACATAAAACGTTTAAATATGGAGTTTGGTAACGATCAAACAAAAATTGCGACCGCTAGAGCGTTAACAGACAAATATATATATATATATATATATATATATATAATTGTGAATGGACCTCATTTTCGTTATCTCCAGGGTAGGGTAGATGGACATTTGAAAAATGTTTTCGAAAATCGCGTCATGTGTACGTCCTCAATAACTGATTTCCCTTAAGGGAAATCTGCTAAAAGATCTCCGATTTGAGAGTTTCTCTTGAAAGTACTTAAGGCGGTCTTCGGGCCAATTGTTACATCTGGCAGTGAAATATTGACTATCATCTAGGAAACCAGAAGACCTCTATTGGTTGAGAATGAAGAGCCACGAGAAAGATACTTAAAGGAATGACAGAACAGCACAGATGGAATTGATTGGCGCGCCTGATATAAACGGTTCACGCTTCCTAGTGGATGTCCAAAGAATGAATCCACAGGAAAATGCTGTATGGTTAAACCAGATGGAGTGAGAAGTGTGAAGTGAGAAGGAGTGGCAACCCTAGACAGAGGTTGTTAGGTGACCAAAGGGAAGACGTTTGCTAGGATTTGAAATTATTTATTCATACAATAATCGCATTTCGCAACTGGGACGATTTAGCGACGAATCAGCTATTTAACGTACAACATAACAATTAACATATAACATATAATTATTATATTTACGTGAGTATGCTCATTTCTGCAAATATTTTCAATATTACCCTATATTACAATTTTTTGAAAATGTTGTTTTGTTTCAAGTAGTGTAATACGCGGTATATATACGGGCTACAGTCATGTAGTAATTCAGTCAAAGTGTATGGTAGGTCTATGTGAGTCCTTAGATAGCAGTCAGTAAGTATATGTTTTATAGTAAGTCTACAGTTACAGTGCTGGCAGTAGGGTTCGTCTTCTCCAGTAAGTAAGTAAGTGTGAGTTAGTCGTGAATGGCCAATTCTCAACCTCGTTAAAACTACTTCTTCTCTTCTAATTAGCCTTTTTGAGGAAGGCCATTCACCAAGTGTATGTTTCAGTTCTCGAAATTTGTTATCAGTTGTGGTAAACCAAGTTTTCTGCCATGAGTTGAGTATCATATGTTTTGCTTGGGCTTGAATATCTTGGTGTGTACAATATGTGTTGTCGTGAGTTCTTTTTTGAGTAGCTAAATTGGCTAGTTCGTCTACTTGTGTGCTTTGTCTAATGTTTGTATGTCCGGGTAACCAGTACATAGTTATTCTTTTGTTTAATGTCTGGATTTTGTGTAATATGTACGAGATGAGTGGATGTGAACTATATATGTTTTTTAATGAATGTAAAGAGCTAAGAGAGTCAGTGGAAATTATGATGTCCGTGTCCGTAGTTTCAGGTATGTTGTCTATCGCAAGTTTCAGGGCTTCAAGCTCAGCTGTATATATGCTAGTCTCATCTGGCAGCTTTAATTGAAAGTTAGCTGAGGATCTGAAATTAGAGGTTCTTTCCTGCGGACCGCACTAAATGGTATATAATAGTTGGCAGAGGTACTGAGTAGTACTGACTGAATCTCTTAGATATATGTAACATTAAAACAACTAAAACCTTTTTGTTGCATGATACGGGATTCAAATGTTACACCTGCAAATTCTCCGCCCTTAAAGTATTAATATTGCTCAAAATCGGTCGCCTTGATTTAAATAAATACTGTAATAATGCATTAGGGGGTGTATTTTAAGGGACGTTGCTTTATAATAAGATTTTAACTTAAACTTAATCATTTACACAAATATTTGCACAAATCCAAGAAAAATCAGAAACTAATGTTGTAAGCTTTTGTATCTGTATAGAAGTCAATCCAAATTGTTCAGTGCATACTAGATAAATTTAGGGTATACTCATTTTACAGGAGTTGAGTTTTATGCTAAATGATTCCAAAAGGAATGAGTCATTTCCGATGTGCAATCTGTTTCGTCCGTGACCTTGTTTATATGCAGTTTGTCTAATGCTGGTATACAACAGCTTCGATGTAGTTGAATGTTGTATTTGGAGATGGCTGGCTGAGGTGCATTAGGACAATGAAACCCTGAGAAAGGACAAATCGATTCTGACTGAGGAATCAATACCTTCAGAGGATTAGTCTTTTTCAAGTTCACTACCTTTGCCACACCTTCAGCTTTCTTATTCTCACAATGTTCAATATTCATTTTTTTGTGAGACTCAAAGTAAGGATGCGATACCACCCTGAACATTACGTAAACCAAAACCTAATCTTCTTCAGGAAGGTTCTGAAATGGCAAGATTCCTAATCGAATGAAGTATATATGAGTAGAAGCTAAATGCCGATCTTCTTAAAGGTAATATTCATTCAAAAGCTATCGTCTGCATTCATATTACAGAAACCTTCTCTGTAAGCTGAGGTCTAATTGCAAAGGAGCGCAATTTAGTGTGAAAGGTACTTTAGTGTGTAGGTAGTTTTTTTCTTAGCCTAATTATTAATCAATTTATCTTTTTTTAACGATGTATTATGATTAATTTAACACGAATGGCAATTTTGGTCCTGGGACCTTGTAATCTTCTGAAAATTATTAGTTGGTTCTTAGTTAATTTTAACCACAGATTTTTTTAATATTTAAGAATACCCAAAAATCAATAAAAATGATTCAGAGAAAACAAGGAAAAAGGTATGTCCATAAATTTAATCGGGGGCGTAAAATTTATATGCATCTTTATCTCATTTATTTATTTATAGATTTGCTGCCCCGCATCTTGGTGGATATAGATTATCTAGGCTACCATTGTCTTAAAGAGAACTAACACAAGGTATATCGATGTTAATTTAATTTAATAAAGAAAAAGAAGGGTAAATAAAACAGAAAATAAATTGAAATAGAATTAATAAAAAATAGGTAAATAAGAAAACATATCAGCAATGAGTGGTGAAAATATGAGCTTCAATTTATTTTTAATTATCTTAATGAAATGACCGAAAAACATAATCACACTCAGAAAGGATCTGTCCATGAGCGTCCAAAAGTTTGTATGGCAAAAATAGAGACTACAGAAAAAGATATATCGCGAAATCTACTCCGAGAAAGAGAAAATATAGTGATAAATCAATAAATGAAATAAAGCTGTGCTCCAAACGGAAATTCACAAATGTGATTTTCCTGTTCGTGGCTAGACATTTCATTTTTCAGGAGCTGTGTTCTTCCATATATACAATCCACCAATAGCTCCACAGAGTAGTCCATATTCTTCATGGTAGTCTAAAATTCGAAATACTATCTGTAGTCGCAGTCGTCATTTTAAGCTAATTTACAATAAAAAAAAATATATGTTACGCAAGTGCTGAGTAAACTAATTAGATTTTGCAAGTGCAATGGTATGCTGCTGTCATCTCAAGTTTGATTTTCTATTTCTCAACTAATAAAAAGCCTTTGCAATCGCACCCTACCTCACAGTCTCTAGTTTCAAATAAAACTCTCAAATATCGAGTTTGGTAACGATCAAATAAAAATTGCGACTGCAAGAGCTGAAACATATATATAATTCTAAACGGACCTACTTTTCGTCATCTCCTATGCAGGATTTATTGACCTTTGTAGAAATGTTTAGAAAATCTAGACAGGTGTACACCTGAAGAGCTGATTACCCTTAAGGAAAATTTTCTAAAACTACATTGAAGCATTAGAGTAAAGGAAAAAATCATTAAAATTATTGGGAATCCCAATGAAAATTTCTTATTTTTCTTTCAAATTATTCTACCGGAGATCCTGCTTATGTAAATATGCTATATTGGACGTTTCCTTTATCGGGTATATTAGCTTCTGGGGACTATTTCTAATGGCACATAATATCATCGTGAAGGACTTTTGAGTTTTATTATGAGCAATGTTACTTCTTTATTCATAAGTGCATTAATATCAATATCCTATTTATATACATCAAACATTTACGCATGTAACTTCCTATTTTTAATTCTCCTTATTATTTCGAAATTAAGTCCATAATTACATAGTCTCCTCATGTAAATGTCATGAGTTTGTCGTCAGACCTATCTATTATAATATAGATGTATGGCGGCGTTCACCTCCGAAAATGTTCGTTTGGTAATCAAATTTGTTGTTTTAGGTTTGATGTACAGGGAAGTTGGACATAAATAGTTTCTTATTTAAGCTCCACTAGCTGATTAAGTATGCTAAAAATAGGTGGAAAGAGCTTTAGAGTGCTCTATCCCATGACATCTTTCAAACAATATTAATGCCCATGGAGACGGAGAGCAGTCGCTACCATAAAACTCAGTTTTAATTGGGACCCTAAGATATTTATAAATCTCAAACTTGTCTTAAAAATAAGCAGCATGGTTTTAATTCAACTAATAATACAGTGTAACTTTATGTTTTATTATTTATTTTATTTTCCCACACCTTCCGCTGTGACATGAAGCTCACTCACTCTAGCAGCCTTTTCAATTTGTAATAATTTTGAAAATGCTACAGGGTACCATGCGACTGTAAGAACTCAAACATTATGCCTATTATTACTGATCAAAAATAAGAAGAAGAGCGCACTCAAGTACCTCACAGCTTCTGCATTGCGAACAAAAATAATTGCTTTTCTTATTTTTGTATTTAATATCACTCGTAGGCACAAGGCCAAAATTTATAGAAACACAATTCTCCTTAATTAAATCTCTACATGTTTGACGTACTTTACTTCAAAACCTCATCAGGTACATAATCCTTAAACCTAAAACCAAACTCAGCCCATGGCTTAGAGAGGCATCATTTCTCTATTGAGGAATACTGATAGGTCTACGTCTATACTGATAGGAAAGCACAACCTAGTACCAAATGCTACCATAAGTCGATACATGGTTACAATCGATAATGGTAAAATATACCTTTACAATCGATTTTATGAAAATATCCAAAGAGATAGGAAATATAACCTGGACCTACTGTGATATAATGAGTAATATTTTCAGACATGGATTGGACAAACGTACAATTAAAGAATCAAAATACAATATATACCAAATTAAATGTTTAGACTGTGAATAATTTTATATAGGGGAGCCAGCGCAACTTTTATAAAAGTGACTGAAACCCCTTTGATTTTGACAATATAAGAATATTGAAAAAAGATAGGAAAATAAAAAAAAGAGAACACACACACCCATATACAGATTTATATATATATATATATATATATATATATATATATATATATATATGCCTTTTTCCTATATATATATATATATATATATATATATATATATATATGCCTATCCCACATATATATATATATATATATATATATATAGAGATATATATATATATACACACTCTAGGTTTGCCATGTGAGATTAAGGCCAACGCTTTAACTCACCTGGCTAACCTGTGCCCCTACCGTAATAGCATTATAAAAATAATTTGCTTTTTATACCTTCTCGATAAAATTAATATTAATGGAGGCATTGAAGAATATGTGTTTTGACGTATATATATATATATATGTGTGTGTGTGTGTGTGTGTGTGTGTACTTGTATAAATTCGAACCCACATTTTGTCATCTACGGAGATGGATTATGTACATTAAAATTGTGTCATGAGGATAACCTCGATAGCTGATATTTCGTTTGAGAAAACATTTACTAGAATCGGAAAACTTGGCTGTGCACAAACCCGAGATTCTTTAGTATATGAGCACGAATCACCAGCTTTTATACAGCAAGGTCCTATATACATCGGCTGTTTGCAGTTGTTTCAAGAAATATTTTAGCTTTTCCAAGGACTACGACTCAAGTTGAATAACTATTAGGAGGTCCTGAATATAATGAGACTCAATGTGGCATTGATTGAGGTTTTTAGAATCTTCATCGTATCAGATGGGCAAGTTTCATGGTAAATATGTTATTATAAATGAGTTCTTAGGGAATTGTTTTATAACGAATTAGATTTTTTCATTAAAATATGAAGAAGGGATATTTAGACACTTTAGTTTTAATAATTCGAAAGCTGTAAAAGGTTTCTAGGACTGGAAGGGAATTTTCTAAAGCCTAAACATATTTATCATTCAAACATGTCTATTTTTATTGATTCTGCATTGCCTGGCTTATTTTAATTTTTTTCAACAAAGAATACTTTCCTAAAAATTCAATATGAGTGGCCTTTTTATAAACGTGCACTACTTTCGGAATGTTTGCTTCCATGAGTCTTCAAATGATGTTTGGCTGAGAATGTTGAAGCTAGCATTTTTAAAAAAATTCTATTCTGTTATTTATTTATCAGAAATAGGTTAGAGTTGCGTTAAAGGAATTTATTCTTAGCGTGCGAAGACCAAAGGAAATTTATCTGAATAGCCACAGTTTAAATTCTGCAAAAGGAAAGCAATAATGTGATCACAATAAGCCTTAAATTCCTAGCATTTGGCAGTGAGTTTAATTTTTGTTGGCAGATTTTTCCTAAGGGAAGTCGGTTATTTATTTACTTTATAAACGATTTCCGAAACGTTTCTCCACATATCCATCGATCCATCTCATATTTTAGTTTCCAGACTTCATTTAACCTTCCCACTTCTATTTTTGGTATTTTCACTTAAAGCAACTGTATTAATAAACATTTCATATCCAGTTTAAAAGAGATCTATTCACATAAAACTCTTATTGCTGAAGAATATCCGTGTTTCACTGGAGCAGTAGGGAAATCTGCTTAGTTTTTACAGCTCACGCCGGACAGCAATTTTAAATAAATCGTATTAAAGTGTGCTAGTCGCATCTCCGCCGCGACTGGGCAATGTCGCAATGTTGGAATTGGATAACTGCATCAGCCTCTCAACCGGCCGCTTCTCAAATATCTCACCATCTTCCCAGTTTCATTGATAAGTGCGAATAGCTGAGTAATAGGCCAAACAAATGGCCCAGGGAAATACCAGCCCGCGCAGAAATGTGGCCTCTGATATTGCTCAACTTGTTTTCCGTCTCATGTTTCTCAGATTAAACAAGTAGTTTAATCTGTTACAGACGTAGTTTGTCAACTAAATCGGTGGCTCCCGAATTATCTCATTTTCCGTTTCCCTTAATTAGGATTTGATGGCTTTACCATTTTAACTCCGGATATAAATATATATATAGATATATACAGACTCACACACACACACACACAAGTACGTATACACTCACACACACAAACACACTCACGCGCACACTCACCCGGCGCATACACACACACTCTCTCTCAAACACACACACACACACACACACTCACATATACACACACAGGTGAAAAAAATAATTCATAAATATTTTCATTTATATTAGTATAAACGATGTCAATTAAAATAATTTTATTAGTTCACTAGATAATTTTAATGAATCAAATAAAAGGATTTTAGAAAAGAATAATTAGTATTTTTTTTTAACTATGTCAATTTAGACAACAGTAGTAAACAAAACTAATCTACCCGACTATAGGTCCTCAATTTATTCGCTATGCTTAGTAGTCATTGGGGAAAAGGATTCCTTCCACTGGGATGTGCCCACCCGCATAGTATTTGAAAAGTTTGACTTATCCTATGCTGTTGATAAAGAAATATCCTACACTATTTGTTCTATCTATTTTTATTTCACACGAAAATTAACTGAGCTATCCGAACGTATTGTTTACATTTTTAGCATTTAGTAAACTTCCTTGAACTTAGGGGATTTTAGTATAATCAATCGCATCATGTAATATTTACTTTAAGCATAAATTTCAAATATTATTTGCATAGGGTTCGTGCATTCTAAGTGAATGATAGAGAATTGAATGTGAGGATGCCATCATCTGTATATTACCTGCAAATAGGACATTGATTCTACTTCTGAGCTACTGAATACATCTTTTCCTTACAAGAAAGTCCCTCACGCAGGAGCTGCGTAAACTAAGCAGGTTACCCAACTGCTGAACTTTTTTGTATTTTTTTTTAAATATGTCAATTTAGACAACAGTAGTAAACAAAATTAATCTATCCGACTACAGGTCCTCAATTTCCTCGCTATGCTCAGTATTCATTGGGGAAAAGGATTCCTTCCACTGGGATGTGCCCACCCGCATAGTATTTGAAAAGTTTGACTTAGTTATACAGGGCCCCCGCTGCCATATGTGCAAAGTGTGCAATGCACACGGGCGCCATCCTTTAGGGGCCCAAAACCAAGGGCCCCAAAAAACACATTTAGATTTCATTCATTTTATTTCATTTTGATATTTTAGTCTACAAATAAATAAGACTTTAAAAGTTCAGTTCTTTGCTTTATTTCAACCACCTACCTACCATAAAAAAAAGATAATTCAAAATGCCTTAGGAGGTGGCAAAATCCTTTTATGCACACAGGCGCCAGTAGCCCTTACGGGGTTAGTTATATATAAATAATTGTCACTTTTCATATATTATATTATGCTAATATATATATATATATATATATATATATATATATATATATAGAGAGAGAGAGAGAGAGAGAGAGAGAGAGAGAAGTGCCCTTGACCCAAACCTGTTAATGGCACACAAAGCCATACTCGGCATCGTGAGGTACTTGAGTAGCTATATAAATATAGAGTTATATATCGGGAATTCCACCACCGTGCTGTAGCAAATGTATCACTTGACCCCATACTTAGGCTCTAAGCCTTCCAGGAAATGAATTTTATTAAGAACCTTTTATTTTATTTCTTTTTTTTTCGGTTGGCATTATAGACCTTAAACATCAATAGCCGCCTCCGAGCAAGACTCGTGGAATTCATGATCAGAATTTGATGTAGCAGGTGTTCAATCGGGCGTACAACCCCTGTTAACCAAGGAGGACCTGGAATGTGTGGCTACAGTAGACTGACGGCCCAAAGGTACCGGGCGATTGTAGTCAGCCTGCCTGAAGGCGGGATCTAAGAGAGACATACTCGCTAGTTATCCCGAGGGGTTGTGAGTCGTTTATACTCTTTAGACTCCCCCCGCTCCATAAGCACTACGACACTAGTGTGATCTGGTAGCGAACTCCTTGGCAGGGATCGAACCTGCACCTATTTTTGCCTTCAGTTACTGAAGGTAGTGGTTGATGTAGTCATGCCTTAACCTGTCCGGGCACCGGCGAAGCATATATATGGGGAGTAGCTCGATGATGGTCATGCTGCTCTTAGTCAGCCAGGCCAATATTTTCGAGATATTAGCATATATCTCAAAATGGCTTTTGAATAACAAATATATTGTAAGATATACGTTGATGAAAATATTTAGTTCAATATCCCTTGAAGGTTGTTCCGGTTAACAAGAAACGAATACATGTAGAAAGAGTGCAACAAAAACATGCAGGTGTAACCCTAACCTTCTGCATTAAGCTATCCTAAACTAGAATTATAATGAAGGATGGAAAAAGTTCCCTAAATTTGAAATTGGTAGATAGTGGTCTGGGTAAACAGGATAATGATATGCATAGACTTGTAGAAGTGTGACAACTTTAATTGCCCAAGACGAGGTCTCAGTGAGAAAATCGAGAAGGGGATTGGCTATAACTAGAAATCGTGGTGATTTATTCCGATATACCGACTAATAGATATCCTTTTGCCCAATATTTCGTAATACATTTCTATATGTCGATATATTTCTCTTAAGTTCACATCCCTATTCCCATGCTCTCTTGATTAATGAGGGAATTCACATATAAATATTGTTCTAATCACATTCCAAAAATAATTTATAATATGACAGAGGAAGTGTGGTCTTCCAAAAGGACACAATCAGATAGGATAAGTAATCAGTATATGGTGGGACCATAGTGTGGGTGTAAAAGAGCGTGGCGAGGGAACTTTTAAAACTGATTTCGATCTTGCCGGGCGGGCTGTCACGAGTCGCCGAGTATAAGTCACCGGCCAATGCTGGGCTCTTCCTAATTCCAACGCTAATTCTCTCTCCCTCCATGCCTTTCAGGAATTCCCCTCTCCGATTTACTCTTCTTTTTTTTTTATCTTTTATTCTTTCCTCTCTGTTTCTTTACTAAAGGCGAGCACGCCTGAAATGTTAACAACTTGGTCAGTCGAGACTTCGTCAGCCAATTCACACTTTCCGAATGACACCGGCCTGTATTCAGAGAGCCGTGTCCTTTCCCTGACACACTGGCAACAAGTCTATCCAACCTCCAACTAGTATAAATATATTGGGCTGTCATGAAAACCTTAAGTTACCCCTTGTAAGTGTCTCCAGAATTCTCCTTTCAACATCATTTGACACGTAAAAAAAGTTTGATTCTTATCTGTAAAGACGGCAATTGAATTCTTAGAGAGTCTAATGAAAAACCAAGCAGTCGTACCCGTCTATCATACTATATATACTTCTCTGACAAAAGTAAATATGTTCTGCAGGTGCTGCACAATTGCCTAGTGCCACTTAAATTCGTTCTACATCCGGCAGTTGGATCTAGCCCAGATCCTTAAATCTGCTATAAATGAAATCAGACCGACATTACCCCAAAATTCGCACCATTAGAGTTTTGTCTTTGCGCATTTATTTTACTTTTGGGTATTTAAACTATAATTTTTTTAAATGTATTTGATTCCTAAAGTTGACATTTAAATAAAAAGGCTCATTATATTTTATAGCAAAAACAGTTAGCGGAATAATTCTGAAGTATAAAAGAACAAACTCTGACTCTAGTACAATATTATGAAATTATGATACTACAGAATAAGTGTTATTGATTGTGGTTATACGGTTTGTTCTTTCTTGGTCATTATTTTATAATTAAATTGAACTGTCGTATAAATAGTTTTTTTTATTAACACAATTATTCATATTTTTTGACCTTGATCATATTTTTTGAAATTGATCAATAAATGCTTCTTAAGACAATATAAGAAAAAATTACTAAAAGTACAAATTGATAAAATTTCTTATCTAAATGACAAATGTAAAAAGATATATCAATCCATGGTACAAGAAGATCGATTCATATATAATACATCTACATATAATTTAGCAATTTCTAATATCTTTTACCTAAACAGTTTCAGTGCAGTAATAATTAAAGAACAAAACAAATATTTATCAACTATTCGAAAAAAAGACTATTGCACCTGACGTGGAACAAAATGAGTATTTAATGATTGAAAGTTGATTTTAAATCACAAACTACGAGGACTACTTCTTGCAATCAAATAGTTATTCGATGTTTTCGAAAAATTTCATATAAATAATATTGTATTTTATTAATTTTGATGAAGGAATAGACTGTCAGTAAATAAGTAATAATTTAATTATTTTTACTACTCGTAAATATAAAATAATTAAATTATTATAACTAATCTTGTTAAGATAAACATATGCTCTACAATTGTTCTATAATTTTTCTCTAAATTCTAAATGAATGGAGTATTTTTATCAATTTCAATCTTCAATAAACTCAAGCGGTTACCACTTTAAGACATTAAGTTACTTAGCATCTCACACCCAGCTTATGTTTCTGGTCTTAGCTCGACAATAGAGATTAGAATATCCAGATGACATTATTTGTTTATCACGCCTGCTCATGGGAAATCTGCTTAGTATAAGCAAGAAAAGAAAACAGAAAAGCGGCCAAGGGTCGCTTCAAAAGATGTATCCATTTATCACCTAACGGTATTTCGAAATCGTCATACACCATTGCTTGATACTACGTAATTTCCTAGTTACTCTTGGTTTACCTTATAGCGGCTTCTTAGCCAGTCTGACATATTTTTCGACTATCGCATTCTACCCTTTTACCAGATTCCCTTAAGGGAAATCAGCTATTGAGGTCGTACTCGTGGAGCCATTTTCGATTTTTTTTCCAAATGACCATCAATCCTTCCTAGTAGATGACGAAAAATGAGGCCCGTTCAAAATTATATATATGTGTGTCTTAGCTCTCTAACGGTCGCAATTTTTGTCTTATCGTTACCAAACTTCATATATAATCGTTTTATATAAAAATAAAGATTAAGTTCGTTAAAGGCTGAAATCGAACCAGAGGGAGTTTAGAGGGGGAGAATTTC
The DNA here is from genome assembly GCA_019009955.1 of Riptortus pedestris. Classification (NCBI taxonomy): domain Eukaryota; kingdom Metazoa; phylum Arthropoda; class Insecta; order Hemiptera; family Alydidae; genus Riptortus; species Riptortus pedestris. Next base: position 110,016,425 of record CM032233.1, read on the forward strand.
GAAAATTCTTAATATCTCCGTTATTATGCTTTACTTCGAAATATTGTATAGAACCAATCTTATTGCAAATATAGTGTTCTATAAATGTTGTTAAGTACAATTTTTCAATATCTTGATTATTAACTATTCATCTCATATTAACAATATGCTATTATGTTATGAAACACATTATTTGAAGCCTAAATACCGAATATTGTTCTCATTGGACTTTAACGTTTTGGTGTAAATGAAAATACGTAACGCACGTGGGAAATCAGATTATCTAACGCAGACCCCGCGTGACGGACTTGTTGGTATCATAGATGAAACTAGGGCCAGCAGCGCAAGAGCCCATGGTTCGCAAGTGTGCAAAGCCAGAGTCTAATCACAATTTTGCATAACATTCATAGAGTACAGTACGTAATAAAGACGTTCTTCAATCGGAGTGTTTTCTGCAGCAATAAGAGCATCTGGTAATTTCTGCCATTTTAGCTTTAATGTCATCTTGTTATTGCCCTTTGTTACCATTCCTCCCCGATACTTAAATGGTCTACGAATATAAAATGTGGCCCATGTACGAAAAGCTCTGATATATATTTCCTCAACGAAGTAGCTCTTCAGAGAGGGAGTTTATTTCCCACATGTCCCCTACAATTGAGTAAATTACATGTCTTTGTAGATTACTAACAAATAGCTTATTTTAATTTTTTTTTGTTTTATATATATATATATATATATATATATATATATATATATATAATTAAAAGTCACTATAATGTATAAATGAGAACATTATTAAAAAAAATTTTAAATGGTGAAAGACTGAAAACAGATTATTTAATGCTGTTTATATTATGCAATCAATGTACCCATAATTGTTATTCTAATAACTTATTTAGTGGTATAACACTACTTCAAATTTTCTAAGTGCTTTATTGCACTTACAGAATAAAATTCTATCCTCAACAGGCCATCGGTTTGTAATTTTCATCACTGATTATTTTAGAAGTTTTGAAAGCAGTCTACAGTTAAATATGAGATGGGTGTAAGTCTGTTCGGTAGTAAAGTCGCTTGGGTAGTTTGTCAGTTTATGTACACTTTAATTGAGCTATGTCCTGTATGTAATTGTGTTGTGTAAATGTACTTACTTCTTGCATTTTCAAATATTCTGAAATATCGGGAATGAAAGTCTTTAAATGTTGTCCTTTATTTGTCATTGTCCAATGTTGTGTATATGATATATATATTCTTAATGCAGTGCAGGTATGAAAGAACATAAATAGTGAGACATTTGAAAAAAGTAGATATTTTATAAATATAAAAGATGAAAAAGGCGCTCAGGCGATAGTTATGAGAACGGTTTTATCAGTTATAAGAGTGAAAAATTGGTCGAAGACTGCATTACGCCAAATATACACGGGCTTTAGCGGCATGACGGATGGGTTCTCGAACTGCAAGCGAGTTGAGATCGTGTACTTAAGGGGGCAGGTTAGAATATAGAAAATGGTAGATGTAAGATAAGGTGGCTGTAGAAGAGCGAACGGTGCCTGGAGTGAAGCACCGGGCGATAAGTCAGCCTGGCTAGGAGATGCTCTGGAATGCGGGACAACCATTATCAGACAAGCTACTCCTAAATCTGTGATTCCATCTGACTCGCGGCCACCGCCGGTATCTCACGCCGCTCTTTTCCTTTTTCTCTACCCTCGCGTGAGGTCTCCAACCTATAGCACTAAAACTAAATCCGAGAGGGTACTCGTAAAACTGCGAGCCATGCTCCGCTCTTCGCCAAGTATCCGAATGCGTAGCTTTAGCATTCGCTGATGTCTATATATTCCCCACATTTATTTTTATTTTTAGCTGGTAGTGAGGGTGATGAATCAGGTTAATGAGAAACACTTTTTTGTGGCTCCTCACAATTTATTTCTTAAAAAACGCTTAGCGCTTTCGGGAGTTAAATTCCCATCCTCGGAGCTACAAACAATAAAACACCATAATTAAGGAGTCTAAAAATTAGTTTTTACATAATTGGTCATTTAAAAAAGCAGTCAATAACATTATAAAATTTATAACAATAACACATATATTAAAAAACATAGTTATAATTAAAATATAATAAATTAATAATGTCTTATTTACTATTTAAGCATTAAAATAACACAAGCCAAATTACCGTCAGAGCGTAGGGCGTGCCTATAGAGTTGCTACTGGGCTGCACTAAGGCCAAGGGGATATATTCTATATATTCCCCCCTCCAATTTTTAGAGCAACCGAAACAGTTTATTCCTGCCTTCTGATTTAGTGCGTTATTTCTAATAACGGGACAACTATATATTTTAAAAGTACTTTGTTTAAAGGCAAACCAGTGAGGGTGTCTCAGATGTCTTCAAGGATATTAGGGGTCGACACATAGGAGGCAGTAATGAAACTTTCCCTTAAGTGAGCATTCCTAGAGTAAAAATTAATCCTGATGCTTAAAATTGGTTATGGGCAGACGAAATTAATTATACTACAGGTATGTTTGAATAAAAAGGGCTAAAAAATCACAATAATTATTTATTTAACCTTTTTCGACGTTGCGCATCATTGTTTACACATGATAACTAAATATCAAAGGAGATGGATGTCGGCTCAAGTTCGTGCCCTCTTCATTAATGCTATTTATAATATGTCTTATGAGAATACATTCTTATTATCATTTTAAGTAATATAAACCAATGTAAAGGGCATGTTGTTTTTATATTGTGAACTTAATAATTTATTGAATGATTTTTATTACACAGGAATGTTGATGATGCGAAGGGTTATTGCTTTTTAAATTTTTACAATTTTATAGCAAAGGTTCAGCCATATTTTATGATCACATTTTTCTTTTATCTTTTCTTTATATAAACATAAACAGAAAATGCATTTAAAAAAAAAACTATATACAATAATTACTATAGAAAAGAAACCATTAATTTTATTTTAATAATTATATTGTTTGCATTCTTTTCCCTCTGACGTAAAGACTTCTAAGTATGAAAACATATATGCAGTTTATTTTATTTTTGCCCATAAGGTCAGATTATCCATGGATTGCTGTGGAATGTTGAGACTTTTCAGGAGGTGGTTTCTTCTCCCTGCTAAAACAGGGCATTTAAGGATGAATGTTAGTGTTTAAGGATGTGTCTTGGCTATCTTCGCAAATGGCTTTTCTGGATTGCATGGGAATAATATTTTATAGTTTTTAAAATATGGTTTTAACGATTCTACAGTTGATTTTTAATATTGTAATCGACATTGTTACTGTGCGTCAACAGCTCAACAGGGATAGTGCGCAGCGTCGATAGTCCTTTTGCCCCCTAAAGAATTCATTATTTTCGAAGTTTGGCTGTTATTATTCAAATATACCTGCAGCAATCCTTATGGTAGTATATAAAAAAAGGTTGCACTGCATTTGAATTAAGCTGACGATGTATTTATTCTACATGTACATTAATTGCTGCCTGGCAGGAATGTTTAGCTTAGAGCAATAACACAAAAATTAAAATGTTTGCAGGGCTCAGGTAATTGTATGGCCTGCAGGACAATCTTTAATTCAGCAACATCTTTCGGGGAAAAACAAAAATATTGAAGAATTCTATTGCTCAGTTGAATAATAATAAGCGATACAAGTGATCATGTGGAACTCTGAACTGAATCTTTTGCAAGAGGAGTGGGATTTACAGTTTTATATCGAATGTCTGTGTTATGTTTTTAAAATTACACGTTATCTCTCAAAACGAAAAGATGATAAAATCTTAAGGGCGTAGGTGTAATTTTGTTTAATAAGGGCTATAAATTTTATAATAATTAAAGATTTTATAGCCTTTAACGTTCTTCTATATAGTAATTTGCTCTAGAGGGTAATTGGAAATTAAATAGTCTATCACAACACTTGATCTCAGCTCGACACCGTTGCGCCCATCAGCCTAATGAATATTCATCACTCATTGGGTCAAACATCCTTATTTAAATCAATTTAATGATCGCAGAGCTGGTGTTTTACATCGCCGACATGGACGAGGTGTTGCATGAACACCCTCCGTTATCCCATAGCACTCTCGTTCAGTCATAAATTATCAACATGTTAAGTGAATTCTTGGACTAGGTGCTTTGGTTCGAACATGTGGTAGAACATCGTGGAATGTATACACTGTGAATTATATCATGTTTCCTCCTCTCCACTTCGCCTGTAACGCGCTATCCCTGTTATCCAGCAGTGCCACATTTGGTTTGGACCTATAAATGAGTGCATCATTCATTTGCCGGACGTTTACTCCTATGGGCGCTTAATTATTTGTAGGAATTTGACTACCTCTATGATTATAAATCCAGCCTCCAAATGAGACCAAACTCCTGGTGGACTACTTGGCTTGGCCATACTCATACTTTAAGCAGATTTCTCTTAAGGTAAACCACCTCTTAGGTATGTACTCTGACGCGATTTTCGAAATATTTCTTCAAATGTAAGGGCAAGATTATCAACGGATGAAATTGAACCAGGAAGAGAAGGGGTTTAAGAAGGGGGGGGGCGAAAAAAAAACTTGGAATATTTTTAATAGGAGCATGTTATTTATTGTTCTAAAATTATTACACCATCCATTTTTTCTTCATTATTATAACCCTAATATTACACGAGGTAATTGCATGTTTAGCAGATTTTTCTTAAGGGAAGGGGGTTGAGATGTGCACCATGCCACGATTTTCGAAAAAATTCCTCTAATGTCCATCGATCCTACCTGTGAGTTAACGAAAATGAGGCTGAACGGACCTCATAAATATACACTCAACCGCAAAAAAAACAAAACCGGACACTTCATTTTTGTCGTATTAAAAGCTAATTTTCAGCAATTTTCTTTATGTGGGTATTCTAGTTATTACAGAGAATTTAGAGTCTAAGTCCATTGAACTAATCCCTTCAGGATTAGTAAACAATTAGATAAAACTCTAAACTGTAAGTAGTTTTTCGCACATTTAAACATCTTTAATTATTAACCAAGCATTTTCTTTAATTAATGTTTTATTTTTATTTCGGTCCAGAATAATGGGTCTTTCAAACTTAGATGGAAGGCCGGAGATTACATTACATTGCCGAAACGCTTGGGGTAGCGAAGTCTACCATTCACTGTAATAAAAATGAAGAATAATTTTTTTTTTAAATGTGTTAATTTATCTTTTTATTTTGTATTTTTTTTGTAAATAATCAATAAAAATTATTCACTTTTGGCAGATTTTGTTTAAATAACCTATAGATTAACCAATTATTTTAATTAAAAAGATTAATATACATATATATTAAGTATTTAACAAAATTATAAGACTAAATCTAAGTGTCCGGTTTTTTTTTGCGGTTGAGTGTATATATATATATATATATATATATATATATTTATATTTTTACAGATCCTGATCTGTTCATTATATGTTAGCAGTTTATTCTATACAACGATATATATAAATATATATATATATATATATATATATAAAATAATTCATAAAAAATAGGCTCATGAAACAAAAATATGTAACAAAAGATTCAACGTTCTCGAAAATCCTCAACTACAAGCAAAGTGACAAGTTGGATCAAGATCTGAAAATTGTTTTGTAAAAGTTCAAACGTTTATTAAAAAGACGGAATGGATCGTTTTTCGGGCGATTTCTATATTTCGATAATATTGATTACATTAAATTAATTGAATAGTCTGAACAGAATTTCGCAACACATATCATTAATTTTGTGATAAAAATATAATGAAATGTAATTATATTTGAAATAGAAAAAAATATAAGAAGAAGAAAATAAAGAATATGCATCAAAAGAATTGCAAAATGGTGGTCAATAAAAATAGGAAATTTACACATTTGAAGTATTTGTTTTTTTAATTTATTAGAATCTCTTTAGTAGTTAGTGATAATTCAGTTTTAATCATTCACATAAATATATTTTCTTTTAACATTTTGATAACTCTTCTTTAGGGATTACATTTTGACATACCGATTTTTATATATGATCTGACCGAGCATACTTTGTAATCCACTCTCAGATTGACACAGCTGATTCAAAATCCTTTTTATTTTTGTATATTACCTTTTAGTTTTATTTTTCTCGTAATGAGGCTTCATACAAACTAGAAACTAATCGAAAAATGAAAATGATTGTAATAATCACACGAATTTTTACGTTTTGTTGGCCTACTGTCATTCTAAAAATATAGGTAAATTAACTTTGAATTTAAAAAAGAAAGTTATATAGTTAGAGGGGAGGATTTTCGAAAAATCTAAATATCTCCGTTACTATACGTCCGATTGAAAAGTTTTATAGAAACAATCCTATTGAAAATTAAATGAACTATAAATATTGTTGTATGTAAATTTTCCATATTATGATATTTACGGTATTTACCGAGATATTTGGATTTTATAGTTTTCGGCTTTCTGTAAACCCCTACTCTACTAGTGTCATATCAATAATAATCTGTTATATCATGAACAACTTCATTACAAGGTTAAATACCAAATATTGTTTTCAACAAACGAGATTTAGTTACACGAGATACAAACAACTACATTCTGTTGACACCCTCCTTCTTTTTTTCTTGGTTTACTAAAATCTGAGTGATTGAGATAGAAACTATTCTGATTCATTTCAAATTAGTACACTGTCTATAGTATATAGTGTTCAATAAAATGAATATGTTATATCTATTTAAATATGTCGTTGAAAATAAACGAATAAATATTTTAAAAAAATATGTTATATTCCGATATATATTATTAATTGTTCTTGTATCCGGTCTCGAATTATTATATCTATTCAGCCCTGCGATGTAGGCTGCCCTGTTTGTTTACAATTCCGACGCATTCCATTGTAGAGATTATTAACTTGTAAATTGACTGAAAGATTTCTTATTACCGTTGGTATTTATTCGCTAACATTTACGGTGGTGTTACCAGTATGTAGTACCCGTATTTGTCTGCTGTAAATCTTCCCTTGGGAAATCTGCTTAGTTTACGCAGTCCCTGCATGACGCAGTCTAGTCTGGTGGACATAATGCTCTTAACTTCCACTAATGTGTCCAGTCAAACAGGCAACGTTTTTTTCCGGGTTTTCATCCATCAGAACATAAAATACGTTGTAAATTAAAAAAAAATGACATTCTGGACTATGATAATCGAAACGTTGGCACGTTTTAATACACCTATTTACACCAAACAGTACCAAGATCGTTGTTTGGGAGGGTGTTTATTAAACACGCACCCGATTACTAGTCAATAGGATCATTTTTCCATCGACTATTGCAAAATAGATGGGGCCTCACGTAAAGTAAGCCATTTCGTTTGGCCTCGGTTGAAAAAATGCCTTTAATTGTTTTTATACATTAATTTTCAGTCGTATAGATAGTGTACGTAATATTGTACATTTTGGACATAAACTGTGCCACATTTTATCCCCCAGATTTATTGTGGGGTATTATTTGAGAATTCTCCGTAGTATGCCATACATACTATATTCATTCATTGTTTATATATATATATATTTATATATATATATATATATATATATATATACATACACTCAACCGCAAAAAACCGGACACTTCATTTTTGTCGTATTAAAAGCTAATTTTCAGCAATTTTCTTTATGTGGGTATTCTAGTTATTACAGAGAATTTAGAATCTAAGTCCATTGAACTAATCCCTTCAGGATTAGTAAAATTAGATAAAACTCAGATTAGATTTATTTGTCGTGAAGTTGATCTATTCTAAACTGTAAGTAGTTTTTCGCACATTTAAACATCTTTAATTATTAACCAAGCATTTTCTTTAATTAAGGTTTTATTTTTATTTCGGTCCAGAATAATGGGTCTTTCAAACTTAGATGGAAAGCCGGAGCTTACATTACATTGCCGAAACGCTTGGGGTAGCGAAGTCTACCATTCACTGTAATAAAAATGAAGAATAATTTTTTTTTTTAAATGTGTTAATTTATCTTTTTATTTTTTTGTAAATAATCAATAAAAATTATTCACTTTTGGCAGATTTGGTTTAAATAACCTATAGATTAACCAATTATTTTAATTAAAAAGATTAATATACATATATATTAAGTATTTAACAAAATTATAAGACTAAATCTAAGTGTCCGGTTTTTTTTGCGGTTGAGTGTATATAAAGAATGAAGGAATATAGTTAACAAATATGAACATTACAGTTGATAGAAACAGTTAAATATTTAGAACGGTATAGTTAAAATATACATTTTCGATTCGAAACATAAAAATCTGATGATGTCATCACACTATACATTTGTATTTACCGCACGTCGTAAAGTTCAATGAAGATAACATTTGGAATTTAAGCTTTTACTAAAGCGATTCCTGATATAACAGCTTATTGTTATATGAAAAGAGTAGGAGTGGGGGTTTACTGAAGGGTGAAAACTAAAAAGTGAATATATCTCGGTTATTAATCATGATAGTGAAAACACATATATTATAACATTTATAGGAAATTAAATTGGTAAGAAATTTGTTTCTATGCAATTATTCGATCCGAAACGTAATAACAGAGATATTTCGAATTTTCGAAATTTTCCTCCTAGCCCGACATTGTCAACGATCAAATAAAATTTACAACTGAAAAAAAGTACGTTAACAGACAAATATATATATATATATATGTATATGTATATATATATATATACATATATATATATATATATATATATATATATATATATATATATATATATATATACATACAATTTTGAACGTACCTAATTTCGTCATCTTCTGTGTAGGATCGATGGACATTTGAAGAATTTTTCCCGTCATGAGTACATCAATAGCTGATTTCCCTTAAAGCAAATCTTCTAACAACGGGAAACCAATGCATGTCATTGTGACCATCTTTATTACGTTGTTCTTACCCATTGAAATCAGGAGGGGAATAATTACCAGGTGTAGTCAGTAGATGTAAGTACAACAACTTAAGAGTTACAAAAAAGGATATTATCCTTTTTAGCAGAACTGCATTAAGGGAAATCAGCTATTGAGGTTGTACTCGTGACGCGATTTCCGAAAAAAGTCCTCAAATGTCCATCGAAATTGTATATATATATATATATATATATGTGTGTGTGTGTGTGTGTGTGTGTGTGTGTGTGTGTTGTGCGCTCTAGCATTCGCAATTGTTGTTTGATCGTTACCAAACTCGATATAGAAGCGTTTTTTGTAGAAATAAAGATCAAGTTCGGGTTTTGAGGGGTAGAATTTCGAAATTTCTCCGTTATTATAAGTGGGATCGAAAACGTGTATAGAACTAATCTTATTGTAAATTTAATTGTCTATAAGTGTTGTGATATACATATTTTCTTTAAGATTAATATTAACCGAGATATTTGGAATTTTTAGTACTCAGCTTTCAATAAACCCCCACTCCTACTCATGTCCTAATAACAATAAGCTTTTATAACATGAACCTCTTTATTCTTAGCTTGAAATCCAAATAGTGTTTCCATGGGACCTTTTGTATGCGAAATACATGCAAATTCGTTGTTGTTAGATGACGTCATCGGTTAAGCCCCCCCTCCCTTAGACTCACAGGTTTTTTTCATTGAAATGGAGAATATGTGGTGAGATGAGATCACAAGAGTGCTATACCAGGACGTGTGAAATCTGCTTAGTTTATGCAGCTCCTGAGTGACGGGCTCTTCTACCATGAAGCCATTGTAAGCTTCAACTTAAATTGTGTTATTAAATTCATTTGTATGTTGTTTTTTTTCATTAGGGGTTAATACCTAATTTATAAATTCGTCTAAGCATATGGTTAATCTATATACTCCATATCCGCAGTTCAGGTGAGAGCAAAGCAATATATTTACTAAGTTATTTTTTTTGTTATTACCCTCGGTTGGCTAATCGTCGATTATGGGTTAAACGTTGACAAAATGTAGTTAAATATAAAGTTATTGCGGTGGGGGTAATTGTCCTATTATGGACCATATGCCAAGGCTGCCCATATGCCCGGGCCAATTTAGACTAAGCCCAGGGGAGACCGATTCCCTCCCTATCAACTACTTCCTCTCTCTATATTCATACTATCATCCTTCTCATTAACTAATTGCCAACATCTATACATTTATCTAGGGAAGGTGTACGATATAGACGGTGCATTCCATATCAAATTAACCAACCCAATAATAATTTTCTGGATATCAAAATGTCCCAATTTTGCGTCTATTTCATATTATGACAAATTCAAAGTTTCAGATTTGTTGGGCTTCTAATATTTATGTTTTAAAAAATGGGCTCAGGTTAGCCATGCGAGTTAAAGCGTTGACCTTTATCTCACATGGTAAACCTTGAGTGGCGAGTTCGAATCTTGCCTGGGCAAAGGAAATTATTTAGTGACGAAATTCATTAAATAACGTCCTAAAATCCCACCCTGGCTAGAAAAGGGTGGTAACCTGTAGATAACCCGTCCCAATTAGCCTCAGTTGCAAAAAGTGGACGTTAATAAATAATAATAATAATAAAATTTTTAAAAACCTAAACTCCACATCCTTAGGATATGCATACTTGAAGTGAATTTCACTGTGATATTATATGAATATATTATGGGAAACCCCTAACTAAACTGCAATCTTTGCAACAAGGTTTTGCAAGAGGATATATACCATATATTCCTCTATTCCCCAATTTACTCCTGCCTTAAGGATCAAACTCATGAACAATATTGTTCTTGTTGATAATGACAAATGGTTCCATGATATTATTAACACTTCATCCCGAGATGATCTATTGCTACTTTATAAGTATATTGCCAGTGTGGTTAAATTAAGGTCATCATAATTAGCATTGTAATATAAACATCATTTTCATCATCCATAAATTTTCTGTGAGTAAAGTTTTCTTTATTCATTTTCAGTATACCTATGTGATACTTTTTTTAACTTTTATTTATTTATATTAAAAAGAGAAGTTCTGTGAATGTTATTTTTTTTTGCATTTATTACTTTTTTCTATTTTTTATGCTTGCTTAAATAATTTTATTTTCATTATTTATTCAAAAACTTGTTATTAATTACGTATAATCAATAATTGTATAATAAAACAACTAATATATATTAACACAATTATATAAGCTGAACCCCAATTGCATGGGAATCATCCTGTAAGCAATTGTAAATAAAATTTTAATCCCTTAATATATTATGGCTTTACATATTTCTTATAGAAGTTGACCATGTAACCTGACGGTATCTTAGAAAATTACGAAAAATATTTTATTTAAAGATGATCCCATAGTTTTCCCATTCTGAAACCTGCTAGATATGTACAATATTGCTATCATTTTTTTTGTTTCAAAAAACTAAAAAGAATACCGGGTTTGAAATTCTACAAAAAAAAGAATTCTTTAAACATTTTCATATTTTAACAATATAGTCGGGTGTGTCGTCCAATTTATGTACTTAGAAAGTGAAACAAAATCGTAGTTTCAGGCTTATATGTCAAATATTTTCTGAAATAGTTCCTGATTAAGATTGCAACACGCAGCCAAATTTTTAGTTATTTCAAAATTAATTGCTTGAATTATAAAATTGAAAAAAAAAGTCTGAAACTTCAATTTTTCCTTAGTTTCAAATTATAGAACAAGTACAACAAAAATGATTATGATCTGAGATGGTACGGTTCATAATATTGTTTGATTTGATTTGGAATGGACCATGTGCGATTTTCGTAAAATTTCTTCATATGCTCCACGTTCTGATCTAGTAGGTGATAAATAAATAAGGTCCATTCAGATATGTGTATATGTGTGTGTGGGTGTGTGTGTGTGTGTGTGTGTGTGTGTATATATATATATATATATATATACACCTTAGGGTTACTCATATTTTATGAAGAGTAAAATGTTAAGTAACGTTTTCTACTCGTGGTTGAAAGCTTTATGAGGCTTAGGTTGTTTTATCTTCCGGTATATGAGACGCAAAAATTAATTGAAATCTTTCTATCTTTTTTTATGAGATTTAGCAACAAACAGTCTGACAGACAGACGTGTCGAGAGAACAGAATTAGCTTATGCTTTAGAATTGGCTTATGCTTTAGAATACTCACAGGTGTAAAAACTTTACAGGCAAATTCCTCAGTTTTTATATTGATTTTTAAAAAATGTTTTTAGTATTTTGAATAATCAGTTTTTGTTATTATTTATCTAATATATAATATAATGCTCTGTAATGACTGCGTTTATTGATAATATTTAATTTAATTTTTTTTACTTTTTGCCTGATGGAAATATAAAATCAACGTTGTCACAATAAGATTTCTTTTACCAACAGGTATACTATTTGATTAATTTTAACCTTCAGACTAAAGACACTCAGCCAGTAAAAATGATATCTGTAATTGACGCTGATGGAGGAAATCTGTTTTCTAAAATCCTGTGAAAAAAATGGCTGTAAGTATTAAATGTTTAGAATCAATTACCGCATAGAACAGATAATTTTTTACATAAACAAACTATTCAACTTAACTTGATAATTGAATAATGACGGATGAGGGCTTTGAAAAAGAAGGAGGGTGGGAAGTATATTATTTCCTCTAGGGGGTTAATCAGGGAAGTTAGAGGCTATTAACAACTTTCATAATTACACCACCAGTTGGTTTAGGTTTACAAGGTCCTTGTAATTCCCAGCGCTGTAGCTGCCATATGTCCGCCTTGTAAATCCCTTCTTACAATCTAAACCACCTACCACCCCTACAATCGCTTTCTCGCTCACAAACGCACGCTTTCTTATTATACACGCCTTACATCTAATCTCCTTACCACTTATAGTGAGACAAAGAAAAGTACTCTCTATAAAAGTATTATTAGATGTAATGCGGATAGTATATCTATTTTAATTTAAAATATGTACTATGAAATAATGTATCAAATACAAATCACATTCCTTTATTTTTTTTTTTCATAACGGTACCACTTCAGGTGTAAATGCAATTATTAAAATGTTATTAGAAAAGTTGCCGACTTAAGTAGCATGCGATGATCAAGTATAGCTTTGTTGAAGTAGTCGATTCTCAAATAAAAATTCAAAATTCCTTAAATTTTGCCAACTTTTATTTTCTAAATAAAAAAAAAACTTTGTGACTTGAAATGAAGCTGCCTAGAGGACATCTGTCAAAATGAGAATTCTACTGATGAAAATAGAACATATTTTTTGTGGAAACCCGAAATTCAAACGACATGGTTTCACCGAATATGTAACGTTTGAAGAAAAGCATTAGCCTTTTTCGTAAAAATTGAGATAATCAGCAACTTTTGATATCCTGAAATTGATGTGAATTTCCCCTTAGGAATTTAATCACAATTAGAGGCATCGTAAATCTTTGGTCAACATACACTTGATAAAACTTCGTTATATTTCCCTTAATTACAAAAACCTATTAGTTAAAACACACACACACACTCTTGGGCGCACACACATATATATATGTATATATTCATTACATATATTTTGTACGGTATATTAATTATCGTTGGAATTCAGAATAAAAACTTCACACACTGGTTTAAACAGGACTCACGTAACATCCGGGAGGATAGTTAATTTTATTAATATTTCGTAGATCTACATATGTTCATTAACCAGCAACATCAGTTTGGGAGGTCGGGTTTTACACACAGAGATTTATAGGCCCTTTTGATCCCATACAAAGAAATCTATTATATGGTCAGCAAACTTTATTTATATGACTTCTTAAAGAAGTTTAAATACCCAGGATTACTCTGGTAATTATTTTATTGAAGACATTTCATTCAAATAGGCGTATTTACGTTTAAATATTGAATTATTGATATCGTTAGAGGCAGTAGGAAATTTGCTGAGACACGTGCATTAGAGCTTGGAAAAATCAGCTGGCACAACAGTATGGATCAGAATATCCAATTACTGTGATAAATGTATACGCTATTATATTAGAGAAAGTTATGTTTTTTGAGGCGAGTTATGAATTTCAAATCATTATTATTAGTCAATTGCATTTCAGCGAAAAGGAATTGTATTGCAAACGACTGTTTTAATATATTTTTGAGAAAGTGTAAAATGTAAAGACATCTCCGCTATTAAACGCGGATGAAAAATGTTATTCAATCAGTTATATTGATAATGTACTGCCCAAGGATTGTTATTGATACATTTTACTCTTAACTCTAATTTTAGGTGAGTTATTTGTATTTTAGTCGTTTTCATCCTTCAGCAAACCTTCTCTTCTTTGATTTTCAATTAAGCCTGTTTTATGACCAATCATCTCAAAACTTAAATCCAAGTCTTGTTTGCGTAGTTTTATCAGATTTCCCTTAAGGGAAATCAGCTATTGAGGTATTAATCAATAATGACGCGATTTGTCAAATGTCGATATACATACCTAGTAGATGACGAATATGAAGTTCGTTCGAAATTATGTTTATATATATATATATATATATATATATATATATATATATAAAATACATATAATGTGTGTTTGTCTGTTACCGCTCAATTGTTGTTTAATCGTTACCAAACTCGATATACAGGCGTTTTGTGTAAAAATAAAGATCAAGTTCGGGTTTAGAGGTGGAGAATTTCGAAATTTCTCCGTTATTATACGTGGGATCGAAAACGTGTATAGGACTGTTGTTTTTATAAATTTAATTGTCGATAAATATTGTGATATTCATATTTTCTCTAAGATTAATATAATTAACCGAGACATTTGGATTTTTTAGTATCAGCTTTCAATAAACCCCCACTCCTACTCATGCCCTAATAACAATAAGCTTTTATAATATGAACCTCGTTATTCTAAGTTTAAAAGTCTGTTAACGCTCCAGCGGTCGCAATTTTTGTTTGATCATTACCAAACTCGATGTGTAATCGTTTTATATAAAATATCAAGTTGGTTAATGGCTGAAATCGGACCATTGGGATCGGGGTTTATCTATAGGTTACTAACCTTTTCTAGTCTGGGTGGGACTAAGGGTTTTATTTAATGAGTTCGTCACTAAATGAATTCCCATTGCCCAGGAGGGAATCGAAAAAAAAAATAGAGAAGTACAATCAGTACTTCAACTTTCCAAGGTAGTAATTGAAATAGGTTTGAATTATTCGTCATGTCTGCAGCAACACTCCCTAAGTGAGTAGGATCAAGAAGGAGTTCAGTACTCCTTCACTTAAAATTCACGGTGGTGTTAAGTGTTACAAGTAAGTTGATTTATCTATTGTAAAACTTCACGAGGGAAATATCTTTAATATACGCAGCCCCTGCGTGACGGAAGTTTTAAATAACGGAGATAGAAAGTAAAATATGATAAACACTATTATCTTAGAGAAAGTTATGTTTTGTGAGAAGCGTTATTATTTACAAACCATTAATGTTAGCCAATTGTATTTCAGGTTGGTAAGTGAAAAGGAGTTGTATGGAGAGTGATTGTGCTAATATAGTTTAATAATGGGCGCAATGGCTGGTTTCAAGTTACCAGGAGAGGGGTGAACCCTTCTGTCAGCTGGGATACTGGCCTTCCCTGCTCCGGAACCCTTCCAATAGTTGGGATGGGCCCCATTCTATATCATACTACTAAATCTATCATGAATAGAATAATAGGCTTCGAATTGGATCCAACGTACATTCTCTTCTACGCTTTAAGAGTCTCTCCTGGATGCAAGGAGTGCAAATGCAGCAGGGCCTGCTTAAACTAAGCAGATTTCCCACGTGAAGTTTTACAATAGAGAAATCTGCCTACTAATAACAGTAGTAGTAACGAGTCTCTAAACCAATTTCACGAGAGCCGAACAGTTAGGGAAATGGCCGAATTAGCTTTCGGCGGAAAGTCCCTCGGTTAATATGCAAGGTAGAGAATAAGTGCATATAACAATATTTATATTAGATTTAATTTGCAATAAGATTAGTTCTATACAATTTTTCGATGCGAAGTATTGTAACGGAGATAATTTGAATTTTCGAAAAAACCCCCGCCAGAAGTGGAATTCCAGCACTCTGGAGAGTCTGCTTACTTTTCTCAGCCTTTAGGCAATGGACTGTAATATAATTCTGTTTTTGTGTTTCATTTCTGTTTTTCGTTTAAGTTATGTTTTCTGTTCCAATTTTGTTTTCTATTTCGGTTTTGCGTTCCATTTCTGTTTTTGGTTTCCATTTCTGTTCTGTGTTGATTTCTGTTTTTCGTGTTCAATGTCTGTTTTTGTGTTGCTTTTCTGTTTTTCGTGTTCGATTTCTCTTATTTTGTTTTATTTTCGTTTAAATTAATTATGTTTCGCTTTTTAATTTTATGTTAATTCGAGCAACATCGCCATAGCTGCGAAGCTCCAAATAAATATAATATAATTCAGTTTCCGATAATCAGACGTTTCAGTTTTAACTAAACTCCAAAGAGCTTTTGTTAGCTTACAAAAGGTGACAAGAGGAAGGAGGAGAGAGGTAGGGGGGAAGAAGTCTGGCACTATGCCAAACCAGAAATAGGGCTAGCTAAAAGACCAGTGATTCATCCCGATTCTAATCGGGGCGACTCATTTTTTTCACAAAATTCATAATTGCCGAAACCTTGAAATCATTCTGTTATATTCTTCTACAATTGAAAACTATGGTTTAGAGTTGTCTCGAATATCTTATTATGGAAATGTGTAATGAGTGGTCTAGAGCAATGATACCCAAAGTAGATTATATGGACCCCCGGAGTCGATGACGACCAACAAGAGGTCCATGCGAGCATTACTAAAGGCTGAAAACTAAATAAAATGCAAATATCTAGGTTAACAATCAAGATAACGAAAAAATGTACATAACAACTTCTAAAGAACATTACATTTACAATAAGATTGATTCTACACATATATTTGATCTGACTCATAATAACAGAGATATTTGGAATTTTCAAAATTTCCCCTCTAAACTCCCCTCTCCCCACTTTTCCGATTTTAGCCGTTAACGTACTTGATCCTCATTTATACATATAAAGTTTTATCTTTTGTTTGAATTATAATTGGTCGGATACCCGATGAGTTGTTTAGCTCTGGACTTCTAGAGCTGTTTAGAAAAGAACAGGTTTAAGTTAGCACAGATATCAAAGCTCACATCAAGAATTTGAATTTTTGAGAGGAATCACATTTCTTTGAACCTTAAGAAAATTTTAGTAACATTTTTATTGTGTATATGTATATATATATCTATATATATATAGCGATAGAGAGAGAGAGAGAGTGAGAGAGAGGGAGAGAGGGGAGAGAGAGAGAGAGAGAGAGAGAGAGAGAGAGAGAGAGAGAGAGAGAGAGAGAGAGAGAGAGAGAGAGAGAGAGAGAGAGAGAGAGAGAGAGAGAGAGAGAGAGAGAGAGAGAGAGAGAGAGAGAGAGAGAGAGAGAGAGAGAGAGAGAGACAGAGACAGACAGACAGACAGAGAGAGAGAGAGAGAGAGAGAGAGAGAGAGAGAGAGAGAGAGAGAGAGAGAGAGAGAGAGAGAGAGAGAGAGAAGAGAGAAGAGAGTGAGAGAGAGAGTGAGTGAGAGAGAGAGAGAGAGAGAGAGAGAGAGTGAGAGAGAGAGAGAGAGAGAGAGAGAGAGAGAGAGAGAGAGAGAGAGAGAGAGAGAGAAAGATAGGGAGTGTTAATGAGATATACGTGCAAAATGATTTACAGTGTCCATACTTTTTTCTAGACTATATTTTTACCCTTATGATAGTAAAAAACAAAGCATTCGAAATATTTTGGGCTCCCAAGCAACCATAGCACACAGTGAAATAATTTACATGCGAGCAAAAGATGTGTCGTCCTGTTTGCAAGACTGAGTGGGAACCTTTCAAGTTGAAAAATGTCTTGTTTATTTGAAGTATTATTATTTATATTTATACAGGAGCACCCGCATCTTGGCGATTTGGCTCAAAGTTTCACAATGTAAAATTAAAACAAAATTATAGAAAAATAACAAAAACTGAAACAACACATAAAAATTGAATACTACAAATAATCATTAAATACTAGCAATAAAGACAATTAATAAACATAAGTCATAAACAAACATTAGATAAACAAACATTGATAAACATTAGACTAGTAATAAAGACAATAATTTAAAATGGTTTTAATAAAAAAATTATGTTATTCCTATATACTAGTACATTTATATAATTTTTTTATTTTATTTATTTAGTTTTTGCCCACAGCGATGGTGATTGGCGTTATTAGGATGATATATTTACTCCTTCATGTGCTTACCTTTTTTTGTACTTTTATATTATGGAAAATATTTCTTTAATATCTGATTCTTTCTCATATCCGTGCTTTGTCCAAAGAATATAATAAAAGTTAACCCTTTTAAATCTTTTTAGGCATGATGTAGACCTAGTCTATTTTGTATTATATGTTTTTGGAAATGTTGATGTGTTTTAGATATGTTAGTATTTGTGGAATATATTGGCTGCTGTCAGTTAATAGTTCTGTCACATCGTGGGGTATGTGAAGGTTTTCTCGTTGGATGCAGTCTGTCAGTATGTGTTTTATCGTAAGGTGTTTGTTGCAGTATTTGCATATAGGGTTATCAGTCCTTGTCATTAAGTGTCTATGTGTCAGGTATGTGTGACCGATCCTGAGTCTGGCAAGAACAACTTCCTCCCGTCTAGTACTCATATGGCTCTATGGCCACTCCTTAATAGTACTTTAGATACTGCGGAGGTGGTTTTTTACTTCCGTCCATTCTGATTGCCATTTGTTTAGGATTCGGTGGCGTATATGTCTCACTAAGTCTTCGTATAATAAGTTTGTTTGGGTGTATTGAGTAATTAGTTTAGCCTGGTAGTAGTTTGAAGTATAGTTGAGACAATATTAATCAAAAACAATAATTAATAGATATTCAATATTTTGAGACAGAACAGTAGCTGAGTGCCATTAAGCAACCTGACCTAGGAATTATGTAAAATTCAGCACCAGTTGTCGTGCATAATTTATAGTAATATTCTAATTTAGGTAATATTCTATCTCAAATCATTAATATGTATGAAATAAGGAAAAAATAATTATCGCGTAGTACGCAGCATATTAAAGATACAATTTGGTCCAGATTCTGGTTATAAATTAAAGAGTGAGGACTATCGGGACTGTCACCATTGGCGGGGTTCTTAAGGCGTTAAGGGGAGATTTATTAGTGATGAATTTATATAAGCTGTTAATTGAGGACGTGCTAATGACCTCTTGAAACAAGGTCCATGAAAAGAACCGTTAAAATGAATCCCGGCTCAAAAGTGCCTGAAAGGTTTATTTATTTCCACATACATGATCGACAACAGGTATGGGCAACCTTTGACATGTTGTGGGACAAACTTTAGTGTGCAAATATGGTCGCGGACCGCTTTTAAAAGTAGTGATAGATAGATAGATAAAAATTCTGTATTTAAGTATAAACTTTTTACAGGGGGTCCGAATTTTTATTTAAATTCTTGAGATCTACAAATATAATTACAATCTTACCTAAATTCGCTATGTTAAATTTAAAAAAAATGTATACCTTATTTCGTTTAAAAATATAAATGTTATTTAAATGATAATATATTATTTTATATGTGAGTGTATTTGTTTGTTTGTGTGTGTGTGTGTGTGTGTGTGTGTGCGTGTGTGTGTGTGTGTGTGCGTGGTTGTATGTGTGATAAAGAAAGTGGGAAAAAAAGAATTTGTTCATTTTATTAATGTACATACTAACTTTTATTTATTTGATTTTAGTTTTAATTTTAACCATTGAAAGTATATAATTGTTTCCGTAATTTTATTAGTCTTTATAGCTTTTAATTATCTAGTTTCCTTACAAGATATTTTTTTTTGTTTTTGAATTTAATGTTTCGTTTTTGTTTATTTCTTTTTAATTGTTGATTCGTGTTTTTTGTCTCTTGTTGCGTTTTATTATTTGGTTGAGTTCTGTTATTTAGTTGCGTGCTGTTATTTGGTTGCATTCATAGTTTTTTCTGCTCTAATTGTCTTGTTTAATTTTTTCTTGTTACTGTTTCCATTTTTGTATTTTGTTTATATTCATTGTTTTTTTCCATGAGCAAAACCGCCTCGCAGCGAACGCTCCACAATAAATAAATAAATATAAACATTATACGACATCGTATTACATCTGATGTATTTTACTTGTTTAAACAAATGGGCTCTGAAGAAAAATCCGATAGATCTCACAAGAATTAGAATGTAACTATGCCATTTCAATGGTTCGAGTGAATTACTCTATACCTCTGTCGCTGTTTGCATTCCTAATATATAGAGACGTTAGAGGGGCTGAGGGAGGTGTGCTCATCCTTTCACTACTAGTTCGTGAGGAGTCTTTATGACGAAGGGACGATCCAGATCAATGTTTTTTTTTTGGCCGGCTGAAGGCGAATACGGCCCCTTAGATGGAGTCGCTGATAACTCGCCTCCCTTGTTGAAAAAATACCAGGCAAAGAATTTTAATGGCTGGGAAACAATTATCGCTCTATTGTCATCTTACTCAGATTTTTATCTGCCTCAAATATTATTTTTTCCTTTATATATGTCTAATTGACTCTGAAACACGGATAAAAACAACGGGTTAGATGATATGGACGTTCCAGCAGTAATAACAAGTAATAATACTCAGTTAAGTACGCAGAATTTTATTGCACGAAAATCACTCTTATACATACAGGAGTACGGTTCAATACTGCAAGCCATATTGAAAAAAAAAATCTTTTATTCAACAAACCCATGAAGGGCCAAGCTCTGCCACTCATCTTTGGTGGGAGGTCGTGCTCCGGCCCCTGCCTTATCTTGGAGGCATAATAACCACTTTTTAATTCAAATAGTCACTCGTCTTGAGTCGACTGTTATACTTTTTATGTTGCTAGATAATATTGTTTTTATTTTGTTTCTTTTCTTTATACTTTCGTTATTTCATTTTGCTGTATGATATTTGACGTTTGTAAAGTGTCAATGTTGAGGAGTCCATAAATAAATGTACGTGATTTATAAAGCTTCAGTTGACATTGATGTTAAAAAGTCTAGCACACATGTTCTTTTTAATCTTCTCAACTCATTGCCATATTGTGATGATTATTCATAATCGGCATATCGTCAGACATTGAAATAATTACCTTTCAATAGGCAAATTAGCACCTTACAGGCAGGTGTTTTCATTAAGCTTCTACCTCGAACAAGAAATACTACACCGACTGTGTAGCTACTCACAAGATTATCGATAGATTGATTATAGGGTGATCAAAATAGCTACTGCTTTCTTAATATGACTGTCAATTTTTACAAAATCAAAAAAATAAAAATGAGAAACCTATTATTAGTCAACCGGCTATTAGAATGCCAATACAAACTAATCAGGTTGTTTCTAAATAACCGGTTATTTCAGGCGGTAGGCAATATTTTTTATCGAAAACATCAAGTAACGTATTAATAGACGTATAATTTTGTAAATTATTGTGCTCAAAATATGTTTATTACAAGAATTTCAAACCTTTTGTTTTGGGTTTAGAACCATCACCTCAGTTTTTAACGATCGTGTAAAAATACGTTAATATAAAAAATCTTATCTTCGGCATTTCATTTCTTATCGCCCGTATTATCTTGAAAATGGTAGGAAAACAATTACAAAAATAATAAAAATATATATCTAGTAGCATTTTGGCAACAAATCAAAATGCTATTAATGCAAGTGTTATCTCTTTGCCATTTGAAGGGTGAGCATCGGACGTTCGATAGCTATTAAAAGTGTAAACATTTTACGAAAGGTTTTAAATGCTCAGCCCACTTTATGATTTTGAATTTCTGGTGTGAATAATTGTTAAGAAATGTAGTAAACAGAAGCAACGAAGCCGTTTTGAAATTAGTGGGAACCATCTTGAAAAGGGATGCAATTATAGAGTTGCTTTACCAATAAGGCACTTTCAGAACCTTCATGAGAATTTGTTAATGTTTTTAGCAGTAATCGTGAGGAAGATTCATATAAGAGCTGACTAACTGTCTTGGAGTGAAGTACCCCTTCTCTGGATTAGTTAAACCGTATAAATGCTTTGTGAGACGATATTTAAATTTTATTTTCCTGTTATTGCATATTTTTTATCTCCTTTATATCTTTATCTTCTCCAATCTGAAAGGAAAATTATTATTGCTGGCTCTCATACAGTAATAAATCATAGGTAATCTGAAGTTCATTGAATATTCTAAATCTGTTGAAATCGTTACAGCTTGGCTTAATAAGAACTCTTAACCCAACCCTACTAGCTGCCATCTGGCCTCAGTGGCAGTATTGCCATAAACTATTTCAACTAAAATAATTACTCTAATTTTAAAGTGGGTACACTGCGAGCAACCTCACAATTACCTTTTAGTTCAGTGTGAAAATTAATGGCGCACCCTCACAGTTGTGTTTATTAGTGCTCCATTGTTTTTGTGCGAACACTGATTCAATTCGTTATTTATTATTTATCCAAAGACTTATTATTTTGTCCATTTTTTTTTTGAGGTGCTGGATGGTGAAGGAATTATTTTCTTACCTGAGTTATTATTTTGTGATGCGTGTGTGTTTCATTTTTTATTCTTCGGTAGTGAAAATGTTTGTTGTTTTTTTTATAAATTATAGTGGACTTATTGCTTTCAAGTTTTGTTAATTAAAAAATTATTGGAGCCTAAGTTAATTTTAAAAATGTTGATATATCGGAAGCTTATGATGAATTGGGTTTTCCTCCTCATTGGATATTTCTTATATCCCAAAGTGCTCAATCTAAAAATCTGTGATGTTTTCTTTCCATCATTTTTTTTTTTTTTAGTTTCTACGGAATATTTGAATATATTCATTCTTAAGAAAAATATCAATCTTAATTAATACAATTTCGAGATTTTCATAATTAAATTATATCTTTATTAAAATTAATAAACTTCTTTGATATGAAACTTTTGCGAAATTATTGAAACCTGAAGTATTTTTTCAGGAATAGCAATAGCGTGCCCTGAGGATAGGAAGGGCGGGTTTCCTTAATCCACAATCTACATAAAGCCTCTTCAACTGCCGGCGGCGAAAACAATTTCTATAAACTCACCTTGTAATGATATTAATATGTGATGTTTAAACAAGCTCTTCTGGCAATATTAATGAAAACATTATGCCGTTCAAATTTATATTCTTAATTTAACTGCCAAGAATAAAGTTGGAACTATATGTCGGGCCGTTCTTGGAATCCTAAGTGATGTACACTTCAATTTGAAAGAATTTTGCCCAACAGTTGTTCTGACACACACACACACACACACACACACACACACACATATATATGTGTATATATATATATATATACATATGGAGTTGTTGTTTTTTTTAGTTTTGGTCAACTATTATGTATAATAGTTTTTAAGTATCTTTAGTCTTGGTAAGTAGAATTAACACAAATACTATCTATTACACTCTAGTATAATAACAATGTGCAATATATGTATAAAGTAGTACCTGCAATTTTAGCAGATTTCCCTTAATCTCACGCATGCAGATGATACTGCAATCTTAACGTTTAACTCAGACCCAAATATGTTATCTCCATCTTTACAAGTACACCTAGATCTGCTAGAATCCTGACTGACTCAGTGGAGGATCGAGGTCAACTGCAGCAAATCAAGCCATGTAACATTTACTCTCCGACGTTCCATGTGCCCTCCAGATACAGTCAATAGTTCACTAATTCTCCAAAAATCTCAAATTAGGCATTTAGGACTCACATTAGACAAGCGACTAACTTGGAAACCTCACATCACATTAAAAAGACAAGAATTAAATCGATGGTACAGACTACGAAGACTACTTGGCAACAGATCTAAACTATCACTGCATAAAACCGATTGATTTGCATAACAGTACTCAGACCAATATTGACAAGCGGAGTTGAACTTTGGGGTTCCACTAAATTCACCACTCCAAACCAGAATACTCTGCAAAACTACAGATTCCCCATATTACGTATCCAACGTAACTCTCCATAATGACCTCAACATTCCTCTTGTCCATACCCTCGCAAAATCCCGATATCAGAAATTCCTCTCTGTCTTTTCCGCTCATCCTAATCCTTTAGTCAAATCACTATCATCTACCCACATTCCAGAAAACCCAAGACGACGTCTGAAGCGTAAGTGGCCAAGAGATCTTCTTACACCATGCAAAGTGTAACTCTAATATGGTATAATCCAATGTTCATTTCAATGTGGGTATAGTCAATTGACAACTTCCCACCTCAAGCCAATAATCAAGTCATTTGTTATTATCATACATGTAATTTGCTTGTAATATTAATATATTGTTGCAAATAGACGAATAAATAAAAAAAAAATGCAATTCAGTTTGAGATGAAGACTATTATTGCCAGGGAGAGTGTTACAAAGAAGGTTCTTTAGATGTATCTCGAGATGATACATGGGCCAATGATGAAATAATCAGGGAGGGAAGATGTTGAAGTGGAGAACCGTGGAGAGGCGTAGGGTGGGAGAGAAGGGCCCGTGAATGAAGAGTTAACAAGCCGCGGCTAGACACCTCCGTCAACAATCCTAGGCTCCCAGGCAGCTGCCGCCTCCAGTCCACTCTCTTCTACACCTGGTTACCCTCTCCTCATTGTTCCCTAACGACTGTTTTGTTAGCATTTTATCCAGAAAATGGAACATGCATTTCTCATTCTTCCAACCCCGCATCTTTCCTCTATTTCAGCCCGAACAAAGGCCACGAAACAATTTGGTGAAATCGGACTATAGGAGTAGCTTCCTGGAAAGGAGGAAATGAAATACAGTTGCTTACCGGCAAGGGGGGGGGGGTCAACTTCCCTATAGCTCTAATTTGCAATGCCTAGGGAGTCGTTCATCACACGATGAAATTTAAGAGTACTGACAAAACATAACCACAAGTGGTGCTCAGTGACTGGGAAAGATTTTGTTACACCGACCTTGTTCGTGCAAATCATTTTGCTCGGGAGTGATGTTTCTAAGCATTTTTACATTGCTTTAGCCATATGATTTAAAGGGTTGGTCTAATATACTTGCTAAAGCTAGAGTAATGGATTCGATTCCTCCCAGCGGGCAAAAGGGATTTATTTAGAGAGAACTTACTAAATAAAATCCCTAGTTTCATCCTAGCTATAAAAAGCCCGTCACGAGGGGCTGCGTAAACTAAGCAGATTTCCCTCATCAAGGTTTACAATAGATAAATCTACATACCGGTAACACAACACCACCGTGAATATTAAATAAATAAATACTAACGGTAATAAGAAACCTCCCGAAATATAAACAAACAACTCTGCCAACTTCACACCGGAAAGAAAAACAATTACTGAAATATATCAAAATATAACGTATTAATTTTATTGAAAACCATTTACGATATCTGGTACTATAATTTATAAAGAATCAGAATAATATTTATCTCATTCAATCAAATTTTAGCAGTCGAAGAACTTAAGACGGGGTGGGGTTACCAGAACATATTTGCATGTATCTCGTATAATAAAGGTCTCTTGAAAATAATATTTTCTATCTAAGCTTCGAATAATTTGGTTCATTACATAACAGAGTATTGCTTATGTAACATGCGTAGAAATGGGGGTTTGTTGAAGGCTGAAAACTTAAAAATGCAAATAACTCGGTTAATACTCAAGGTAAAGAATAAATGTATATAACAATATTCATACTACATTACATTTTCAATAAAATTAGTTCTATACAATTTTTCGATCCGACGTATAGTAACGGAGATATTTCGAATTTTCGAAAATCCCCCTCCCACTGGTCCGGTTTCAGCCATTAACGAACTTTATCTTTCTTTTTTCATTAAACGATTCAATATCGAGTATGGCAACGATAAAACAAAAATTACAGCTAGAGCGTTAACGGACACACACACACACACACACACACACACACACATATATATATATATATATATATATATATATATATATATATATATATTTCATTCGTTTGGATTGTTTCATTCGTTTCACCTTAATTAAAAGTCTAAACTTTCATGAATTTCTGAGGAGCTTGCCTCGATTAAAAAGAGAAATCCAGATGTGCAATTTTGTTTAAGTTATTTCCTTGAATTATTTCCAAATCATTGGATGATGTATTTATGAAAGCAACTACATTATTATGATTAACACTATTTTCGTTTTACGTGGAACATTATCCAACATTATATTCTGAGTGACGCTATGATTTTTCTATTATTATTCTTTGGATGTCATCTGTAGAAGGGAAGAAAAACAAGAAAATTATAAATGCATTCCACTGCGTGAAAAAGTTGAGTCTATCAAAAGGAATCAAAATGAAACGAATTGATGTTTAAAGAAATAAAATGGATATAGAATGTAAGGTAATCAATATTGGCTGAAGTCATATTAGAGGCACGCGTTTCATTAATTAGAAAATTAAAATTCAGAAATGTTGATTCATTAGACTTCATCCAAAACTAACTTACGGGAGCTGAAGTAGCCCGAGCATCTATCATCAAATTAGGCCATTAATCCCAGTTCTCAGCTCACATATTGAATCCAATCATCAACTCAGTTTTGTCCTTGAACAGAACCTGCGACGTCCTATTTTATTGTCTTTCTTAGAATAATACTTATTATTATTATTATTCTATTTGTTATTAATCTTAGAGAAGAATTACATTAATTTGTTAGATCAAAAAACTGATCTTTATTTAAACATTTAAAAAAAAAACTATTTAATCTAAATTTAAATTAAATTATGATTTATTGAATTAAGTATAATAACTATTTATATTAATATCTATATTGTATTACATACCAATGTATATACTGTTAATTTGTTCTTTAGAAAATGTTAGTCAACTCTCGCCAACACGAACCTCGATAACACGATATCCTCGATATCACGAATTATTTTTAATCCCCTTGGAAAAACCTGTCTAATACGAAGAAATTACCATACGTAACACGAACTAATTTTCCGGTTATATTTTACCTCTATAACACGAAGAGAGACAAAAACTACCTCTGTAACTCGAAGTTCAGTAGATAAGACGAATTTGATTAGCGCATTACCTCTATATCACGATGTTCTCAGAATGGATTTGTTTAACACGAAATCCCGGCGTTCAGGTTGCAACCTGTCGGTGAGTCATAACCGGGGACAAGAGCCTTTAGTCTGTTTGCAGTCTCGTCTCGGGTATTTTTTATTATACTGTACCAAGTTAAATGTTTAATTTTGAAGCTGTAAGGGATACAGCAAAGTTTTTTTTATTTTAATCAACATTATGACTGATAGTGTTTTTCAGTTTTAAGCGAAGGAAGATTAAGGACTTATTAATCAGTGGAATTAATATTATATTTTCTGTTTTCTGTGTTTCACCGTTTTTTTTTTTTTTAAATTATGTATATATACATATTTTAATTCATTTAAATATTCGTAAAATTTTAAGATTATGTAGATTTGTAGAAGATGTAGGGAATAAATCACAGTACATTTTTTTACCTCTGTAACACGAATTTTCATTTAGTTCACCTCTATAACTCGAACTATGCCTAAGACGAACTATACATAACACGAACAGAAATGGCAGTCCCGTGGAATTTCGTGATAGCGAGAGTCGACTGTATTTATTTACACATTTTTTAATATGTTCTATTACATTAACGACCGTACTAACAGTAATTGGCCAGACTCTGGGCAACATTTTTGTAAATATAAGTCAATAAAATATCTATCTAGTATAATACATACACGGTTCTGCGTTCTACCCAAAATGAAAGACGAGGGTCACAGGATTTCTAGGCACATTTATCTTCCAATGAATTTGTTCTAAATTTTTATAATAGAATATAGTAGCTGAATCCACGCACACAAACGGAATATATATATATGTGTGTACTCCCTCTCATCCGAGCATGGAACAGGACAGTTTAGGACCGCCGAAATACGGAATTGAATGGAACTGGAACACCCATTTTTATGATAAATTACAATATGTGTTTAATTTCAGATTAAATTGAACCTTGTTTGATTATAAGATAACACTCGATTGCAGGACCTCATGTTTCCCGTGATAAAAAGACTCGTTCTGAACATCATCGTACTTTTCGTTTTTTGTTGTCCGTTTACTTACTTGACTGACCGTTTTCAAACCCTCTCTGCATTCCTCCAGCCAGAAATATTTTTTTTTTATATTTTCTAAAGTATTTGTAATATTAGTAATTCCTCTACTTTTGCGTCACGTTGTTCTTGTGGATTTCCCCTAAGGGAAATATATATATATATATATATATATATATTATATATTGTATACACGTATACATTTGTCTGTTAATTTTTGTTTGATCGTTACCAAACTCGATATTTAACCGTTTCATGTAAAAAGAAATTTTGTTAAAAGCTGAAATCTGACCGGGGATGGGAGATTAAGGAAAATTCGAAATAACA
Organism: Riptortus pedestris; assembly: GCA_019009955.1. Taxonomy (NCBI): domain Eukaryota; kingdom Metazoa; phylum Arthropoda; class Insecta; order Hemiptera; family Alydidae; genus Riptortus; species Riptortus pedestris. Next base: position 110,044,903 of record CM032233.1, read on the forward strand.
CCGTTACTATACATCGGATCGTACAATTGTATAGAACCAATCCTATTAAAAATTAAATGTTCTATAAATATTGATATATACATTTATTCTCTATCTTGAATATTAACTGAGATATTTGCATTTTTGCGAAATGTTGTTATACACGTTTTTTTCACTGTCTTGATTAATAACCGAAATATTTGCATTTCTTAGTTTTCGGTATTCAGTAAACGCCCTCTCCTACTCATGTCATATTAACAATAAGCTGTCATATTATGAAGCACATTATTTCAAGCTAAATACCAAATATTGTTCTCATTGAAATTTTACGTTTTGTGGTAAATGCAAATACTTGACTTTCGTCATCTCCTGGTTAGGATCGATGGACATTTGAAGAATTTTCGCCGAAATCGCGTTATGAGCCTAAGGGAAATCTGCTAAAAATACTTTATAAAAGTATGACTCTGTTAATATTTAACAGTAATTCTAGGAAATATAATCATTAACATGATTGTAGATCAGATTGATCAATAATGCGTTCTATAGAATTTGGACCCATTGCCTCCTGACTACACGCAGTCAAATATTTCAGCTTGTTAATCAATTCATCAGGCGTTATCGAATGAGGCGGCTTTGAGCTTAGATAAGCGGAAGTGGGCCCCTCGAGGCGGCGGGAGGTCGGAGGGCGGCCTCTGGATAAAAACGAAAGGAAAATAAACACTCCACTTGGAGCCGGGGAAGAATACTCAGGTGGCGTTTGAAGTCAAGTGTGCGGAGTGGCTGGGTGCTCGAGGGAGAGGGCCCGACAATGGTTCACCAGCCGGCGAAAACAAACCAACTACCTGTAGCGCCAGGCCACCCACCCCCTCCCCTCCCTACATCCCTCCTAATAATACTCATTACACATGTTACACTCCTACATACTCACTCTCACGTCTTTTAAAAGTCCGTCTCGCAGGGGCGGTCTGCTGGAAACTAAGCAGATTTCCTTCGTGAAGTTTAATAATAGATAAATCTACATGCTGGCAACACAGCACCACCATGAATATTATGTGAATAAGAAATTCGTGGAATACGCCAACAAATGGTAATAACAAATATTTCCTCTCCCGACGGGAAGCGTCTGAAATGTAAAAAAAAAACAGGTCTGCCAACTTCTTACAATATGCAAATATGCAAATAACAAAAGTGGTTTATTTTGTCATTTAGAGTAACTTTTGTTATATACACTTTTGTCGTATACCGAAGTTTAAATGCGTTATACGCTAAAAATTATAGCGGGAGTCAACAATATTATTTGCCAAAAAAGACTCAACCGAACTAAATAAAACTCGGTATGTGCATTAGCACTAACGCCTTCGTTGTAATAAGCCATACCAACATTTCCAGGGACGGGCAGGAGTGGGGGTTATAAGGGAGGCCTGAAATTAAAAATAGTGATATTTCGTTTCCTATTGGTTTTTCCGCAAATATAAACATAACAAAAGTTGTTTATTTTGTTATTTGGAGTAACTTTTGTTATATACATTTTTGTCGTATACCAAAGTATAAATGAGTTTTACGTTAAAACTTTAGCGGGAGCCAACAATTTTATTGGGCACTAACGAACTTAACAAAGCTCGGTATGTCAATTAGCATTAATTCTTCCATGATTATAAGTTATATTAAAATTTTTAGGTTCGAACGGGAGGGGGGTTATAAGGAAGGCCTGAAATAAAAATTCACCTTATTTACATGTATAAGAGACGGGAAATATAAAAATATCGAAGACAGTGAAGTCTTATCGAACAAATATTCTATTATTAGCAAATCCACGGCAACGACGGGTATCAATCCTAAACACTGGGACGGGTAAATGTCAAAATATTGTGCAATGTAAAGCCTGCTAAAAAGTTCCATCACCATTCAGCCTCAAATGAATTCCCGGGCGAAGCCGGGTATCTGAGCTAGTATATATATATATATATATATATATATATATATATATATATATATATATATATATATACAGTTTTGAACGGACCTCATTTTCGTCATCTACTAGGTAGGATCGATGAACATTTGAAGAAAAATTTCGAAAATTCCGTCATGAGTACAACCTCAATAGCTGATTTCCGAGAAAAACGAAATTAAATGATTATTTCAAGAAAAAAATCTACGAAAATGTCGCCAAAAATATATTCCAAACGATTGAAAGAAAATAGAGGCGGGATTATAATTCGCTACAGACAAGATCTTAGCTAAAATGAAACTTATTCCCAGAAAACCGTAGACGACAAAGATGAGATAATCGAACAGATAGATCAAAGGAACAAATGCAAATGCGCAAATGAAGCCGCAATATACAAAGGACTTAAGAATCATATTACAGATAAATGCAAAGAAGAAAAATGAAAACGGGCTAGAGAAATTGCACAAGAGGTTGATAAAGGAATAAACCTGGAAGGACTGACAAATCATACAATATCAAATCTTCGACGTTAAACCGACATGTAAATAAAATTTAAACCGAAAATGTAAACAAATTTAAATAAGACATCGGACAAATTCTTTTTCATCGGACATGGAGGAGTGGGGTTTTTGGGAAGAGGTAAAATACAAAATTTGAAATATCTCCGTTGTTATAATTTCAATGGAATAAATAGTAGCAACCTCCACTTCTACAAACTTGATTTTCAGTTAAAGCAACTATATCAATAAAAAATGACGCGTTTATCTTTGAAGTCCTGTTTAGAAAGACTTGATATTACTAAAGGATTAGAGAATTGAATAGAGGTGAGGTTATCAGTGTGGCAGTGCAGAAAGTGACAAATCCACTTAGCTGACTCAGCTCCTGCGTGAAAGACTTTTTAGCAGATTTCCCCTGAGGGAAGATTTTTCTTCAAATGTCCATCTATCCTACCTAGTAGATGACGAAAATGAGGTCCGTTCAAAACTTTATATATATATATATATATATATATATATATATATATATATATATATATATATATATATATGTCTGTTACCACTCTAGCGGTCGCAATTTTTGTTTGATCATTTCCAAAGTCGATATTTAGTTGTTTTATTTAAAAAGAAAGATCAAGTTCGTTAACGGCTGAAATCGGACCAGTGGGAGGGGGGGTTTAGAGGGGAGGATTTTCGAAAATTCGAAATATCTCCGTTACTATACGTCGGATCGAAAACAATTACAGAATCAATCTTATTGCAAATTAAATTTACTATAAATATTGTTCTATACATTTATTCTGTATCTTGAATATTAACTGAGATATTTGCATTTGTATTTTGCGTGTGCTCGGCAGCAGTCTTATGTTCGGACTTTCCGCCGTGAGCTCTGGCGGCCGTTTTCGTAACTATTCGTCCCTCATGAATTGGTTTAGAGGTTTCTTGCTACTACAGTTGTTATTAGGCAGATTTCTCTATTGTAAAACTTCACATGGGAAATCTGCTTAGTTTACGCAGCCCCTGCGTGACGGACTTTTTTTTTTTTATTATTCAGTCAGAATGACGTGATGCAGGCAGATTTCTTCTTTTTAATACATTTATCGATCGGTGGTAGAGCTTCCGACTATAGATCAGTTGAGTCAAGCATCATAGAGCGTGGCCAGTACTTGAATGGGTGACCAATGCCAGAAGGGCGGAACGTCTGCTGTTGGGAAAATAAAGTAAAAATAGCTGAGTTGAGACTTTTTTTCTTTGCCTACCTAGTAGATGACGAAAATGAGGCCCGTTTAAACTTTTTATATATATATCTATATATATATAAAATTGTAACCTCTGTCTGTACATTGATTTTTTTCGCGAAATTTCACGATAACTTTTCGTTTCACATGTCATAGACACCATAACTGCATTTTGTTTCTTTGGTGTCTGTTTGTTTGTTTGTTTGTTTATTTGTTTGTTTGTTTATTTGTTTGTTTGTTTGTTTGTTACCTTTTCACGCATAAACGGCTGAACCGAATTTTATGAAACTTAGTATGTATATTACTACTAACCCAACTTAGACTTTAGGCTATGTTAATATTCTCTGAGACAAACAGGAGTGGGGGTTATAAGGAAGAGCTGAAATTAAAAATAGCGATATTTCGTTTTCTATTGGTTTTTCGGCAAATATGCACATAACAAAAGTTGTTTATTTTGTTATTTAGAGTAACTTTTGTTATATACACTTTTGTCGTATACCGAAGTTTAAATGTGTTATACACTAAAAATTATAGCGGAAGTGAACAATATTATTTGCCAAAAAAGACTCAACCGAACTAAATAAAACTCGGTATGTGTATTAACAATGAGGCCTTCATTATAATAAGCCATACCAACATTTCTATGGACGGGCAGGAGTGGGGGTTATAAGGGAAGCCTGAAATTAAAAATAGCGATATTTCGTTTCCTATTGGTTTTTCCGCAAATATAAGCATAACAAAAGTTGTTTATTTTGTTATTTGGAGTAACTTTTGTTATATACACTTTTGTCGTAAACCTAAGTAAAAATGAATTATACGTTAAAACTTTAGCGGGAGCAAACAATTTTATTGGGCACTAACGGCTGAACCAAACTTAACAAAACTCGGTATGTCAATTTGCATTAATTCTTCCATGATTATAAGTTATATTAACATTTTTAGGTTCGAACGGGAGGGGGGTTATAAGGGAGGCCTGAAATAAAAATTCAATATATTTACATGTATAAGAGACGGGAAATATAAAAATATTGAAGACTGTGAAGCCTTATCGAACAAATAATTCTATTATTAGCAAATCCACGGCAACGACGGGTATCAATCCTGAACACTGGGACGGGTAAATGTCAAAATATTGTGCAATGTAAAGCCTGCTAAAAAATACCATCACCATTCAGCCTCAAATGAATTCCCGGGCGAAGCCGGGTATCTGAGCTATATATATATAAAATTGTAACCTCTGTCTGTACATTAATTTTTTTCGCGAAATTTCACGATAACTTTTCGTTTCACATGTCATAGACACCATAACTGCATTTTGTTTCTTTGGTGTCTGTTTGTTTGTTTATTTGTTTGTTTGTTTGTTTATTTGTTTGTTTGTTTGTTACCTTTTCATGCATAAACGGCTGAACCGAATTTTATGAAACTTGGTATGTATATTACTACTAACCCAACTTAGACTTTAGGCTATATTAATATCCTCTGAGACGAACAGGAGTGGGGGTTATAAGGGAAGCCAGAAATTAAAAATAGCGATATTTCGTTTCTTTTGTTGTTTTTTCGTCGTTTATTTCGTCAAAAGTTGTTTATTTTGTTATTTAGAGTAACTTTTGTTATATACACTTTTTTCGTATACCGAATTATAAACGAGATATACGCATAAAACCTATAGCGGAAGTGAACAATTTTATTTGGGACAAAAGACCCAACCGAAATAAATAAAACTCGGTATGTGTATTAGCACTAACGATTTCATTTTACAAGCCATACCAACATTTCTAGGGACGGGCAGGAGTGGGGGTTGTTAGGGAGGCCTGAATTTAAAAATAGCGGTATTTCGTTTTCTATTCGTTTTTCGGTAAATATGAACATAACAAAAGTTGTTTATTTTGTTATTTAGAGTATCTTTTGTGATATTGATTTTTGTCAACTATTTCATTGGGCCCTAAAGATTAAACCGAACTTAACAAAACTCGGTATGTCAATTAGCATTAATTCTTCCATGATTATAAGCTATATACAAATGTTTAGGTTAGAACGGGAGTGGGGGTTATAAGGGAGGCCTGAAATAAAAATTCGCGGTATTTCATTGTCTATTTGTTTTTCGACAAACATGCACATAACAAAAGTTGTTTACTTTGTTATTTAGATTAACTTTTGTTTTATACATTTCTCCAGGAACAATGTGTGGAATTATTTATATGCTCAACAATTCATTCCAATTTGAACTATGAGGTACCTCACCTGGAAAAATTAATTCAAATCTTTGTTAATATTTTGTCCTTAATAACTGAAATCTATGCATAATGCACAGGAGGTGGGAAATGTGACAATTTGGAGGGCAGTGAAGACTTACATAAAAAATTAATTTTATTATTAACAAATGCCAACAACGAGTATTAACCCTAAACACTGGGACGGGTAAATGTCAAAATATTGTGCAAAGTAAAGCCTTGCCAAAAAAATACCATCACCATTTAGCCTCAAATCAATTCCCGGGCGAAGCCGGGTATCTGAGCTAGTATATATATATATATATATATATATATCAAAATTATGTATGCCTTTTTAGAGTTACATTGATAAATAATGTCCCGTGATTTTGAAATAATTCAAGGAAATAACACAGTTGCAAATCTGGATTTCTCTTTTTAATGGAGGCAAGCTCCTCAGAAATTCATAAAAGTTTGGACTTTTAATTAAGGTAAAACGAATGAAACAATCCAATGAACGAATCAAATATATATATATATATATATATATATATATATATATATATTTGTTTAGCTGTCGCAATTTTTGTTTGATCGTTGCCATACTCGATATTGAATCGTTTAATGAAAAAAGAAAGATCGAGTTCGTTAATGACTGAAATCCGACTTTTGTAGGAGGGGGGTTTAGAAGGGAGAAATTTCGAAAATTCTTAATATCTCTGTTACTATTCGTCGGATCGAAACATTGAATAGAATCCAGTCTTATTGCAAATGTAATGTTTATAAATGTCGTTATGTACGTTTATTCACTATGTGGATTACTAACGGAGATATTCGCATTTTTCAGTTTTCGGCCTTCAGTAAACCCCACCCACTCTGTTACTCATGGAATATTAAGAACTAAATGTTAATTCAAATAATGGGTAAGAGCCGCCAATATAAATGATAATATTGGCATACCTCTCGGTGGAGACTGTCGTCACTGGCTGATGATTGAGTAGCGCTGGCAAGCGCTTTCGATGCGATGGCATCATCTTCAAGCCTGTACTCAGTACAACTATTAACAGGCTTGAAGATGATGCCATCGAATCGAAAGCGCTTGCCAGCGGTACTCAATCATCAGTCAGTGACGACGGTCTCCACCGAGAGGTATGACAATAACTAAATGTTATATTATGAGGCACATTATTTGAAAATTAAGTACCAAATATTGTTCTCATTGAACTTTTAATTTTTGTGATAAATGCAAATACGTGGCACACGTTGGGAAGTTGCTTAGTTTACGCAGCCCCTGCGTGTCCGGCTTTATTAAAATCTACGGGTTTCGCGTCCTTTACTTCAACACCTCATCAGGAGTACACTCATTACACTCAAAACCAAAGTCAGCTCATGGCCTGGAAAGACATCCTTTTACTAGACCGGCTTCTTCTATACTCAATGCTTTGGTAAATTGGAGTAACGTTTACGTTATAGAAAAAAGTGTGGCAACAGCAACATCAGTTATGTATAATTTCCCAACCCGACGTACGAATGGGACGAAATAAGATTTTGTATTTTATTCCTACCCTAAACCTCATTTTCGTCAACCAGTAGTCACGACCACGATAGCAGATTTTCCAAAAGGGGCTAAAATCTGCTAAAAGCCAATAATGACTTCAGGTTGATTTGCAATGCATTGGTGTTAAATATATGTGTTATATATATATATATATATATATATATATATATATATTTATAAGATACATCACACATCTGTTTATGATCTATCGGCCACAATTTTTATTTGATCCATTTCATACAATGTCAAATATGGCCTAGCCCGGGAAAACTAAAAAGGAACTGCATGATTGACCGAGATATTACTAAAAGGATTAACTGTTCATTACATATATAGTCAAATTTTGACTATTACCAAATCCTGATTTCTTCTTTTTAATACATATATCAAGGGGGCGACTATCGATCAGTTGTAGAGCGCCAGACTTTAGATAAGCTGAGTCAAACAGCATGGAGCATGGACCGTACTTTAATGGGTGACCACGGAGTTGTTAGAGCAATTCGCCTCCCGGCCGCGCCTGTGTCACGGCGGTAATGAAATGACGGAAGTCTAGTGAGTAAATCAGTCCGACATGCCATCTCGTTATGACGAAGTACATTTTCTCTTCTAGATCCCGTCGACTAGTAAACTGGCCATCGGTGATATTACCACTGACTGCCCTTCGGTTATAATGAGGCCCGTTATGTGACCATAATATCAAGTCGAAATTTAACGATTTCATGTAAATTTAAAGATCACTGAAGAGACTGACACTGGGCCAGGAGTGGGTTTGGGAGATGATTCGACAAACCAAAAAAAAAAAAGAAAGGAAACACTCACCGCATTAAAAATGGCAATACAACAATCGGAGATTCACCTCCAAAGCAGTGTGGCAGGCCTTGGATCCGACGAGCCAAAGATTTTAGAAGATTTCCGTTAAGGAAAGCCAGCTATTGAAGATAAAACACGTTTTCAAAACATTTCTTCAAAAAATGCCCATCCTACTGAGAGATCACAAAGAGGTCCGTTCCGGCACATGTTGCCCATCTAGTGGCAATAATTTTTGTTGTTCCTTTCATGTAAAAAGAAAGATCAACTTCGTTAATCGGTTATCCGGACCAAGAAAATGGGCGGGGGGGGGACAAAATATCCTCATTAAATCGAATTAAAAAAGGTTACAAAACAAATCTTATAGCAACTTCAATTCCCTACAATTTGTTTTTGCTTTTTACATAACTGTCTTCTATAACTATATATATATATATATATATATATATATATATATATATATATATATATATATATATATATATAAGCCGATATTTGCATTTTTTTAGTTCTTAACACACTCATTTCTCATTAGGACTAAACTAATATATCAAGAAGTGTCTTATTTTAAGCTTATATACGACATATTCTTTCAAGGAGGGGTAAAATAATACATTCAAAATAACTCCATTATTATGATTCGGTCCGAAATGTGTTACCTAACTAATAGTGTTGTACATTTAATATTTTATACTTGTTGTTGAATACGTTTTTCCTCGGAGATATTTGCAAGTTTTTGGTCTCGAGTCAAAAAATCGACACCCACTCATATTAATGGAATTTTCACTTTGGGTACAGGCTAGTTGTCTACCAGTAATTAATAAGAATCTTATTTATTCAATACTTGAAATTTAAGTTAGACAAGAAGCTCTTAGTGGCTAAAATACTTGATGGCACAGTTGAAACATCTAAATTATACATAGTGGCAGACCAGTAGCGTGTCGAGCACGTAGAAAATCTGCTTGGTTTACACAGCCCTTGCCTGTCTGACTATTTTAGCAGATTTCCCTTAAGGGAAATCAGCTATTGAGGTCATACTCATGATGCGAGTTTCGAAAAATTTCTTCAACTGTCCATCGATCCTACCCAGGAGCGGACGAAAATGAGGTCCGTTCAAAATTCTCTCTCTCTCTCTCTCTATATATATATATATATATATATATATATATATATATATATATATATATATATATATATTTGTCTGTTAACGCTCTAGCGGTCGCAATTTTTGTTTGATCTTTACCAAACTCGGAATCTAATCGTTTTATGTAAAAAGGAAGATCAAGTGCGTTAATGGCAGAAATCGGACCAGTGGGAGGGGGGGGGGGTTTAGATGGGGGTTTTTTGAAAATTCAAAATATCTCCGTTATTATGCGTCGGATCGAAAAATTATATAAAATAAATCTTATTGCAAATTAAATTTACTATAAATATTGTTCTATACATTTATTCTGTATCTTGAATATTAACCGAGATATTTGCATTTGTATTCTGCGTGTGGTCACCAGTAGGCTGTATGGACTTTCCTCCGAGAGCTCTGGCGGTCGTTTCTATAACTATTCGTCCCTCGTGAATAGGTTTAGAGGTTAGATTAACTGTTTTTTGGGGCTAGAAACTACTGGGTTATTACGCCCTAAATAATTTTTTAGGTTTAGAGGTTTCTTACTACTACAGTTGTTATTAGGCAGATTTCTCTATTGTCAAACTTCTCTTGGGAAATCTGCTTAGTTTACGCAGCCCCTGAGTGGCGGACTTTATTATTTAAGAATGGCGTAATGGAGATAATAGACAGGCAATGCCGAGGGGGAATAGGAGAGAGGATGAAGCTTGTGGGAAAGGAAAAGTGGGCAGGTGGGTTTGAGGAGCGATGCGCAGGAGTGAAATAAATGATTAGACGAAAGTATCCTAGTGGAGATTTGGGTCATGGCCAGTGGAGATTATAACTCTTCCCACTATTAATAGGGACCCTTTTCCCCACCCAACATGTACAAATTCCATTCCGATGCAAAAAGGAGGCTATGTCACCCTAATTATTTTACATTTGACAATGGTGAACTATCTTTTCATTGAATCAGATTTGTAAGAAATGAAACAATCCTTAATTGCTACAAAAAAGAAAATGTTCTGAATAAACTAAGCAGATTTTCCAACTGATGGAAAGCGCAATTTCTACTCAATAAGAAAAAAAGGGGCGAAATTTAACCTGATAATTTAATGGCTAATGAACGAAAGCTTTGAAATGGAAATCGCAAAAACACAAATGATTCTGTTAATATTCAAGTTAAAGTAAAATTTATCGCACAACAGCTGCAGATAACTACATTATAAACAAGATTGTCCGGTGAATGATAAAGGTTATATTTACGTGTTTACATTTTGACCGTTCGCTAAACCGTCCATTCCTTTTAGTGATTTCTCGGTCTATCATGCAGTTGCAGTGTTCCCACGCTTGGCCATATTTGACATTGTTTGAAAGGGATCAAATAAAAATTGTGGCCGATAGATCATAAACAGATACATCACACACTTATAAATATATATATATAAATCATATGTTTAACACCAATGCATTGCAAATCAACCTTAAGTCATTATTGGCTTTTAGCAGATTGTCCCTTTTAAAAAATCTGCTATCGTGGTCGTCAATTGGTCATCGATCGAAACTACTGGTTAACGAAAATGGGAGAAGGTTTAGGGTAGGAATAAAATACAAAATCTTCTTTCATCTCATTTTTGTAGTACGTCGGGTTGGAAAATTGTACGGGTTGGTAAATATCACCGATGGCCAGTTTACTAGTCGACGGGATCTAGAAGAGCAAATGTACTTCGTCATAACGAGATGGCATGTCGGACTGATTTACTCACTAGACTTCCTTAATTCCATTACCGCCTTGACACAGGCGCGGCCGAGAGGCGAATTGCTCTGACAACTCCGTGGTCACCCATTAAAGTACGGTCCATGCTCCATGCTGTTTGACTCAGCTGATCTAAAGTCTGGCGCTCTACAACTGATCAATAGGCGCCCCCTTGATATATGTATTAAAAAGAAGAAATCTGGATTCGGTAATTGTCAAAATTTGACTATATATGTAAAGGACGGTTAATCCTTTTAGTGATATCTCGGTCAATCATGCAGTTCCTTTTTAGTTTTCCCAGGCTAGGCTATATTTGACATTGTATGAAATGGATCAAATTGTGGCCGATAGATCATAAACAGATACATCACACATACACTTATAAATATATATATATATATATATATATATATATATATATATATATATATATATATAAAACACATATATTTAACACCAATGCATTGCAAATCAACCTAAAGTCATTATTGGCTTTTAGCAGATTTTAGCCCCTTTTGGAAAATCTGCTATCGTGGTCGTCAATTGGACGTCGATCGTGACTACTGGTTGACGAAAATGAGGTTTAGGGTAGGAATAAAATACAAACTCGTATTTCATCCCATTTTTGTAGTACGTCGGGTTGGAAAATTGTACATAAATGATATCGCTGTTGCCATACTTTTTTGTATAACGTAAACGTTACCCTAATGTACCAAAGCATTGACTATATTGAGTATAGACGAAGCCATGGGATGACTGTGATTTTGAGCGCAAGGGGAGTACTCCTGACGACGCGTTGAAGTAAAGGACGCGAAACATCTAGATTTTAATAAAGCCGGACACGCAGGGGCTGCGTAAACTAAGCAACGTTCCAACGTGTGCCAAGTATTTGCATTTATCACAAAAATTAAAAGTTCAATGAGAACAATTTTTGGTACTTAATTTTCAAATAATGTGCCTCATAATATAACATTTTGTTCTCAATATTCCATGAGTAAGAGAGTGGGTGGGGTTTACTGAAGGCCGAAAACTGAAAAATGCGAATATCTCCGTTAGTAATGAACATAGTGAATAAACGTACATAACGATATTTATAAACATTACATTTGCAATAAGACAGGATTCTATACAATGTTTCGATCCGACGAATAGTAACTGAGAGATATTAAAAATTTTCGAAATTTCTCCCATCTAAACCCCCCTCCTACAAAAGTCGGATTTCAGTCATTAACGAACTCGATCTTTCTTTTTTCATTAAACGATTCAATATCGAGTATGGCAACGATCAAACAAAAATTGCGACAGCTAAACAAATTATATATTTTATTCGTTCATTGGATGGTTTCATTCGTTTTACCTTAATTAATAGTTCATACTTTTATGAATTTCTGAGGAGCTTGCCTCCATTAAAAAGAGAAATCCAGATTTACAACTGTGTTTAAGTTATTTCCTTGAATTATTTCAAAATATTTGGATGATTTATTTATCAATGTAACTCTAAAAAGGCATACATAATTTTGATTTATATATATATATATATATATATATATATATATATATATATATATATATATAAAATCAAAATTATATATATATATATATATATATATATATATATATATATATATATAAATATATATATATATATAAACTCCTAAAATTATATGTGCATATATATATATTTATATATATATATATATATATATATATATATAAAAGTTTAAACGGACCTCATTTTCGTCATCTACTAGGTAGGATCGACGGACATTTGAAGAACTATTTCGAAAATTACGTCGTAAGTACAACCTGAATAGCTGATTTTCCTTGAAGGGACATCTGCTAAATTTGAGTGAAATAAGAAGAATTGTTTTTCTATAAATTCTGAACCAGTGCCAACGAGTGATATTAGTTGTTAGGTCGTTTGTGAATCATTGAAAACTGCCGAATATTTAAATTTTTTTAAGGTTTATTTATCTAGGATTCTTACTAAGGGTGACGAATGATAAAGGGTCACCAATGATAAAGAGTCTTGGCATTCTTGTGAAATCAGTTTCGGAGTCCCTGCATCTATTTCCTCTCTCAAGCTGAGAGGGGAAGAGACCGAAGCGGATAGCCGTTTAAATATGTAAGATGAAATGATTACTTGGAAGCAGTATTTTGGCGAATATAAATAAGCATATATGCTGGAGAGTGGCTCTGGCGGGGAGTATATGCGGGCTGTGTAAGACCCCACACAGCGGGGCTCCCTCCCTCTCCCGTCAGACGTGGTGTGCATCTCAACATCCCTCTAACAAGACCATCTTGTAATTGTCCTTCCTTCTCTCCATACGGCCCATTTACCTTTTTAGCACACTCTCCTCCAGAAAGATCAGATGCAGTACTGTTTCTCGTGAAGGGATTTTTCAAGACGTCTTAGAAAATAGCCCTTCAGGGATATCAGCTTTAGAGGTACTCATGAAGCAAGCGATTTTCGAACATTTTCTTCAAACTTCCATTGATAGTATATATATATATATATATATATATATATATATATATACTTACAGTTGTCTGTTAATGCTCTAGTGGTCGCAATTTTTGTTTGATCGTTACCAAACACGGTATTTAAACGATTTATGTATTTGACATGTTCGCGAGCCGCTTATGAAAGTAGAGCATTTTAAAGTAGTGTTCATAATTTTTAACGATAGATATCAGACATGAAATTATAACGACAATGTAATTATAATACAATTTATTAAAATAACAAAGTGATACGAAAAAAATAGTTACAACATTCTAATTAAATCGTAAAATTTGGAATTATTACAAACAAAGAAAGTTAAATAGCGCCACCGAAATCAATGAGCTTCGGGAAACTAATCCACCGATGTTTTGATTAATTCCACTTATACAAAGACGAAAAGAATTTTCCAAATTATCGTCAGTCAGCCTTGTACGATGTTTTGATTTATTAACTTTCATCAAAGAAAGGAATTGTTCGCATTTATAAGTACTGCCAAACGCACAAATGTCTCCTCATCGTCCTCATTTGGTATAAGTAGTGTAATATTTTTGTTTAATTAGGTTTTTCAAAATGTCTCGCGGGCCGGTGGTTACCCACCTATGATATAATGCCTAATCAAGCTCATTAACGGCTGAAATCAGAGTAGAGAGCGGGTGAGGTTAAGAGGGGAATTTGGAAATTCAAAATATCTGCGATATTATCCGTTGGGACGAAAAATTGTATCGGGCCTATCTTATTGAAAATTGAATTTTCTAAAAATGCTATTTTTTCTTCATAGTTTCATAGTAAGGGCAAAGAATAAAAAACATTTTTTACGGGAAAAATTTATTCATATTGCACTACATGTTTCGTGGGTTAAATACCACCTCCTCTAACTAATAATAATATTAGTTTAACAAAACAGAATGAAAATTCTGTGCCAGATACTGCATTAATAAGTGACTATTTACGTGATATATTTAATAAATTTAATTATGGATTCCTACTTACATTTTTGAAGTGCTCGTTCCCTCTTAAGTTCGTTACGACCTGTCCCTTCCTCACAGGGGAGGTCGTTGATATTGAGATTCCCGAAGTAGGTTAAGTCAGCGGACTAAAGATCGATTATTTGCACGTCAATCTTGAACTCGATTATTAGCGTCATAATAATTAACCACGAGAATTAACTAGTGAGAGACAAGTGAATAGTACCACCATTCTAGCGAATTACTTTGTCAAGAAGAGTGGTTACATAAAATGTATCAATGCGATGTATAATTTGGAGATAAATACGAATTTTTATTTTACACTTTCTGTAAAAACCTAGTCATTCTAGTACTATTTTGGGTTATAAAGGGACTTTATCTACAGTTGTGTATAAATTGTTTCCCAAACGCGCTATTGTTTGGTAGTTAGGAACTAAAATTTGTGTCCCTAGAGCCTTACGCCACAACTTTTTCCCACACAAACACATACACACCCATACGCACACACATAGGCGTATGGAAATTTAAACATACCTCAGTATTATCATTAAATGTGTAGGATAGATGACAGCTGATTTTGATGAAGAGATTCATCGACAATGAAGGCGTGCAAGTGATGATTTGCCAGAAGCCCATATCGCTCTATTCTAAAAGTATTTTAAAGACACTAATGTGGAATAAGATATTGACTGCAGAAAAACAAGAATTACTTAAAGAGGAGAGGGTGCAGCCAGTTGGTGAGTATGGGGCCCATATGCTCGGTCCGTTTAGCGGCCTAGCCACGAGGGTGTTAACACTTTTAAATATACCCTTCGCACGCATGAACCTTTCCCTACTAAATCGCTTTCAAATTCTGTTTAGCAGATTTACTCCAAGGTAAATGAACTATTATAATATTTTATTGATCTACTCATGACACGATTTTCGTAAAATTTCCATCGATCCTACCCAGGGGATGACGAAAATGAGGTTCTTCCATTTGTCTATTAACGCTCTAGTAGTCTTAATTTTTGTAGATTTGTTACCATAGGACAAGTTGGAGAGGGGGTTTAGTGGGGGGATTTCGAAAACTCGAAATATTTCCGTTATTATGAACGAATAATTATATAGAACCAATCTTATTACAAATTTTATGTTCTATAAGTGTTATTATATATGTGTTTACACTATCTTGTTTCTTAACTGAGATATTTGAATATTTTTAGTTTTCAGCTTTCCGTTAACCCACACTTCTACTCATTTCATATTATAAAATGTTATATAATGAAGTTCTTTACTCATACATAAAATACCTACTATTGTTCCCATTGAACGTTTACTTTATGATGGCGTCATCAATTGAGATTTCGAGGTCGAGAATCGAAAATATTTATTCCATCTATTCCATACTCGATATTTAACTGTTTCAGTCAACACTAAAGATCATGTTGGCTAATGGCAGAAATCAGGATGGAATAGGGGGAGGGGGTGTGCTAGAGGAGTGATTTTGAGTGTTCTGAATATCATCGTTATTATGAATTATTATGAGTCGAAAGATGTTATAAAGCCAAACTTTTAATGCTATTAATGCTCTGCAATTGTTGTTCTGAATATCTTTTCGTGACTCAAGTATTAAGCTAGATATTTGTAATTTCTAGTTTTCAGCTTTTAGTAACCCCCCTCCCCCACCTCGTTTAACTCATCGTTGTTTTACATAGAAATATGTGGTTAAGATGAGGTTACAAGTCTTTTATACCAGCACGTGGAAAATATGCTTAATTTACGCAGCCCCTGTTTGACGAACTTTCTCTATTCCTTCGCCTTCGGTAAACCGCTATCCCAACTAATTTTAAGCTATTATAGCAATATGCATCTCGCATGAGTTTAAATTTACTTACGAAGAAACAGAATATTTAATTTGATATGTCGCATTCACTTTGTGCCACTTTATGAAACCCCTATGTGACGTTTTATTTATCTCCGTCTCATTCAGAAGTTGGAGCCTCTAAAGTATAGATTTTTGTCAATGCGACTACTTAGTTTACTATCGCACAAAATACGTATGTAAACCATATTTGCAAACTAATAATGTATTTTATAAATCCACAAGTTAGAAACCGAAATTCTAATGTTTACTATTTACTTACATTAGGAAACACAATTGAAGCGAATCTTGATAGCGCGCTCCGACTTAATTTTCAATGCAGAATGAAGCCAGCAGCTTAATATGTTCCTGGCTCCAGCACTCTTAGATTTGCTTATGTCTTGAAACATGTATCAGACAATCGAGTTCTTAAAATATTATAAATCATTATGGTTATGAAATATTTCAGAGAACTCTGAACTGGGAAATAGAAACTCTTATAATTGGGAACTCATTATATTTTGGAAATAGAAAACAAAGGTTACCTATAACAAATTACAGATGACTGATAGAACTTCCAACCTGCTTCTAATGTAGAATATTGTTACTTCTAGTCGTAGTGACGATATTTCATAAATTATTGAGTAGAGTGTAACAGGGAAAAACGAGACAGTGGCCTACTTAACACTAGCCAACCACATTGTGTCTTGGAAGGCATATATTTTAGCAGATTTCCCTTTAGGGAAATCAGCTATTGAGGTCGTACTCATGACTCGATTTTCGAAAAATTTCTTCAAATTTCCATCGATCTTACCCAGGAGATGACGAAAATGAGGTCCGTTCAAAACTAAATATATATATATATATATATTTGTCTATTAGCGCTCTAGCGGTCGCAATTTTTGTTTGATCGTTACCAAACTCGATATTTAAACGTTTTATGCAAAAAGACAGATCAAGTTCGTTAATGGCTGAAATCGGACTAGTGGGAGGGGGTGGGGGTTAGAGGGGGATTTTCGAAAATTCGAATTATCTCCGTTACCATACGTCGGATCAAAAAATTGTATAGTACCAATCTAATTGCAAATTTACTATAAATATTGTTCTATACATTTATTCTCTATCTTGAATATTAACCGAGATATTTGCATTTTTATGAAATGTGGGCGGTAACGGCGGAGTTTCCCGCCAAAAGCTAGGTCTGCCGTTTCCGTAGTTGCTCGGCTCTCGTATGGAGATTTCTCTATTGTATAACTTCACGTGGGAAATCTGCTTAGTTTACGCAGCCCCTGCGTGACGGACTTTTTTGTTCTCTGATAACATAAGCCTGTGTAATTACATCCCTCCTAAAGAGTACTTTAGTTTTCCTTTAAAGGAGCTCATTTATAGTGGTTTATCATGACGTTATTTTTGAAATTTTTCTGGAATGTTCATTGATCATAGCAAGAGGATGGCGAAAATTCCGCCACGCATGGGCTGCGTAACTAAGCAGATTTCCCACGTGAAGTACTACAACAGAGAAATTTCACGGGAGCCAAACTGTTACGAAAACGGCCGAACTAGCATTTGGCGGGAAACTCACTTTCGTCCTTTACCTGCCCACATTTAATAAAAAAGCAAATATCTCGGTTAATATTCAAGATAGAGAATAAATGTGTATAACAATATTTATAGTAAATTTAATTTGCAATAAGATTGATTCTAAACAATTTTTCGATCCGAAGTATAGTAACGGAGATATTTCGAATTTTCAAAAATCCTCCCCTCTAAACACCCCCCTCCCACTGGACCGATTTCAGCCATTAACGAACTTGATCTGTCTTTTTGCATAAAACGATAAAATATTAAGTTTGGCAACGATTAAACAATAATTGCGATCTCTAGAGCGGGAACAGACAAATATATATATATATATATATACACAGTTTTGAATGGACCTCATTTTCGTCACCTCCTAGGTAGGATCGATGGACATTTGATGAAAAATTTCGAAAATCACGTCATGAGTACAACCTCAATAGCTGATTTCACTTAAGAGAATTCTACTTAAATGAAGTATGGTAAAATTTATAGATCTCATAAAGCCCTGAATGAGAAGAAGATATAAACAGGGTTATGTGTATTAAAATACATAGGGAAATAAGTATTTCTATAAAATTGTGTCATTTGGTTTATAATTACGGTGTCTCAGACCAACAAATAAGTACCAAACGTCCGATTAATGAATATATATCGTAATTTCTTTGCTGGTCCTTATTATTTCTTGTAATAGTCTATTCACTAAAATTGTTTAAAGCACTATCATTTTCTAGGGCATAGTTAATAGAATATAGTGTTGAGTCATAATCAATCAAATTCATTTCATAAGAGAAACATTTGGGTAGGGGTGTTGGTTCCTATAATATGAACTATCAACAAAACATTTCAATGTTTGAATTATTTTAGGACAACTACTGAATGATGCTTGGATACTTTTGAAACGTAGGGCGATTACGATCCTATAGGCTATCTACTTCGATGGTGCCTAATTACCTCTAGTGACTGAATAACAACTGAAACTTATGGCGTATTGAGCAGGTTAAGGACTAGGCCCTGCCCAGCGAATTACTCTTTTAGTCCAATAACTGCTGAATGCTTGTTAATTTTAAGAAGTATTCAATTTTAATTTAGTTTAGCACTTCATGATAGTGGGGACTCTACTTTAATGTCTTTGAATGAATCTTTGTATACTACTATGTGTGTATATGTGTGAAAGTTGGACTGAAGAAGTACAATCAACTCCCTCCGCCTGGCTTCTTGCCCATCCACAAATATAACAGGGACCTGTTTTATTTTCAACTGCACACTCATCTTTCACATCTTCATTCCTTAATCAATTATAATGCCAATAAGAATTATATTTTTCATTTACTGTTATCAGCCTTTGACACATTATATTCTGTGTTATGTATTAGAAGAATATTTTGTGCGGATTGATTTTTCTTTACACCAATTACTGTTAAAGATGGGTATAATTTAAAGTTTGTAATTAAACTTAAAAAAGCACGCAGGGGCTGTGTAAACTAAGCAGATTTCCCACGCGAAGGTTTGCAATAGATAAATATACATACAGGTAATACTACCTTGAATGTTCAGACAATTTACAATATAAGTTAATAATCTCTACAACGAAAGACGGCTGAATTGTAATCAAACAGGCCAGCCAGCCTAGTAGCCCAGAATAGATAGATAGACCGGAAAGACAAACAATTAATGAAATATAACTGAATATAACATATTAATGCTATTGAAAACAATTTACTAAAGCTAGTGCTGTGATTTGTAATGAATCAGAATCAGTTTCAATCACTCAAATTTTAGTAATCGAAGAACAAAAGAACCCCCCTTTCTTTTGTTCTCTCCATCAGCAGAACATAGAACATCTCACAAAGTAAAAGTTCAATGAAAACAATATATGGTATTTCACCTTGTAATGAAGTGGGTCATGATATAGTAGCTTAATGAGTGGAAGTGGGGGTTTGCTGAAGGCTCAAAACTGAAAAATGAAAATATCTCGGTATCTATATTCAAGATAGAGAATAAATGTATATAACAATATTTATAGTACATTTAATTTGCAATAAGATTTACTCTATACACTTTTTCGATCCGACTCCGAACGGAGATATTTCGAATTTTCGAAATTCTCCCCCTCTAAACCACCCCCGGTAACGAACTTGATCTTTCCTTTTACATAAAACGACTAAATATCGAGTTTGGTAACGATGAAACAAAAATTTCGACCGCTAGAGTGACAGGCGCAAGTATATATATATATATATATATATATATATATATATATATATATATATATATATATATATATATATTTGTAGGATTGATAGACATTTGAAGAAAATTTCGAAAATTGTGTCATGAGTTCGACCTCAATAGCTGATATAATAACATAACATTATGTTAATAACATTATGCCTTATCTGTTTGATTTCCGTTATAATGGCGATTATATCTTATTCAATAAAATAGCTAAACAATTAGAAATATAAATAACTGAAACATCTGAGGGACCAAGAACATGATAAGTAAAAATAAATCATATTAAATAGGACCCAACAGAAGATCACAATGAAAGTTTAACTGAAAATAGTTATGAAACTTACAATACAGATAAAATTTAAAAATACAGATTATGTTAATTTTAAACTTAAACAAATTCTGACAATGAAACCACGAAGTTTGTAATATAAAATTGGAATTTATATGTAAAATAATGTGGCAGACACCAATTGTGAATATTCAAAATGATAATATGAAGCATTCCTAAATTTAGTATACATGTTTATATATTTTTTTTTTACTTTTGAAAAATTAGCCTAGTGTACAACTACCTTTTGTAAGTTTGTCATGTCACACAAAGACTAAAATATTGGGTTTCAGCAGTTTCTTGTTTTAACAAAATTAATAAAATTGCTCAAAATGGATATGTGTAATTGCCATAGCTGTAGATGATTATAATCTTCGTGGATGAGAGGCACGCCCAAGCTCGAATCAAATCCTTTAATACACAGTTATTACGGTTTTATCGGGTAATAAATAATAATTAGTTTTTATAGCTTTCCATATCTGATTTAAGCACTCCCTAGAGACTCCCCTACTATTAATATCTATTATACGGGTATATAGCCAGTAGCATAGACTGAGGACAAGTAAAATGATAATATTTTCTTCAGTGATTTTTCAGAGGTCGTCAGCTAGGATTAATATAACTGGCAACATGAAGTTATTATGGTCAAAAAGAACATGAATGAAGTGGGTTATTTCGTTTAATTATTTATTTAAACTTGAAGTTTCAGGATTACAACTTTTAACTAAGTAATAGACTTACCTATGGAGCATGGAACAGGATAATCAGTTAAAATTTCTACATTTGCCTCGTAACTGAGTTTTTATGCCTGTTTTTTGATTTTTATTGATTCGTATTACTCCAATACACTTCATTGAAACCTCTACTTGAGGGCTAATAGAATACCTTGGAGTTCTTTGTTATTTGTCATTGTTTTTTGGTATTTGTTATTGTTAC
Organism: Riptortus pedestris; assembly: GCA_019009955.1. NCBI lineage: Eukaryota > Metazoa > Arthropoda > Insecta > Hemiptera > Alydidae > Riptortus > Riptortus pedestris. Next base: position 110,066,392 of record CM032233.1, read on the forward strand.
TTGTTGTTAAGGTCTTTGTTATTGTAACTTGTTGTTAAGGTCTTTGTTATTGTTACTTGTTGTTAAGGTATTCGTTATTGTTACTTGTTGTTAAGGTATTCGTTATTGTTATTTGTAGTGAAGGCATTGATTATTGTTACTTGTTATTAAGGTGTTTGTTATTGTTACTTGTTGTTAAGGTATTTGTTATTATAACTTGTTGTTAAGGTATTTGCTATTGTTACTTGTTGTTAAGGTATTTGTTATTGTTACATGCTGTTAAGGTCTTTGTTATTGTTACATGTTGTTAAGGTATTTGTTATTGTTACTTACAGTTAAGGTATTTGTTATTGTTACTTGTTGTTAAGGTATTCGTTATTGTTATTTGTAGTGAAGGCATTGGTTATTGTTGCTTGTTATTAAGGTCTTTGTTATTGTTACTTGTTGTTAAGGTATTCGTTATTGTTATTTGTAGTGAAGGCATTGGTTATTGTTGCTTGTTATTAAGGTCTTTGTTATTGTTACTTGTTGTTAAGGTCTTTGTTATTGTTACATGTTGTTAAGGTATTTGCTATTGTTACTTGTTGTTAAGGTATTCGTTATTGTTACTTGTTGTTAAGGTATTCGTTATTGTTACTTGTTGTTAAGGTATTCGTTATTGTTATTTGTAGTGAAGGCATTGGTTATTGTTGCTTGTTATTAAGGTCATTGTTATTGTTACTTGTAGTTTAGGTATTCGTTATTGTTATTTGTAGTGAAGGCATTGGTTATTGTTGCTTGTTATTAAGGTCTTTGTTATTGTTAAGGTCTTTCTTATTGTTACTTGTTGTTAAGGTATTTGTTATTGTTACTTGCTTTTAAGGTATTTGTTATTATTACTTATTGTTAAGGTATTTGTTATTGTTACTTGTTGTTAAGGTATTTGTTATTATTACTTATTGTTAAGGTATTTGTTATTGTTACTTGTTGTTAAGGTATTTGCTATTGTTACTTGTTGTTAAGGTATTTGTTATTGTTACTTGTTGTTAAGGTATTTGTTATTATTGCTTATTGTTAAGGTTTTTGTTATTATTGTTATTATTACTTATTCTTAAGGTATTTTTTTATTGTTACTTGTTGCTTTTGAAAGGGCAAATCACCTTCGATGTGGTGTCCATGAATAAATAAATCAAAATCAATTTGTCGATCGGGAAACAATACATTTGAATTTTGGTCATTGTCCCATATTTTATTAATTTAATCATTTGTTTTCTCTATTTCAAATGTAAACTGCTGATTAAAGATCCAGGAAAAGGTAAAGTTGGGATTTATTCAAACCAGTAAGAAACCACTTATTTCTTGAACTGGTGATTCATAAGTCACAAATATTTAAGTGGGACATTACGGATTGGAGTACTCCGATACCTATATTTGGAAACATAGTTATGTTTATATTTATTGATGGGTAGCATAGCTGTAGAATACGGCTTTAATATGGAACCTTCGGGGGAGTAATATTTAATTTTTTTCTTGGTACTTGAATTTTCACGAAAAAACATTCACTAAATTTGTAAGGTTATCACAACGTAAATAATAGATACATTTAAAGAATGAATATGAGACAGATGTTTGAGCTGACATGGAAAAAAAATATTTAGGAAGGAATAAAGTAAACAAAGGACCATTTTGTGATTCATTCCTTAAAGTGTATTCTGCCAGAAATACTGGACATACTTACCCCAAATAATTTTTTACAATCCAAGTGTCATTCCCTCCAGAATTAATTTCTTAGCAATTGTTTATTCAATAAAAGTAGTTTAATCCATTACGCCGGAGGCGTTATTACCTAGAAAATGTTTAACTGGCTTCATTATTTATTACAGGTACGAATCCTTAGGATAAATTGCTGAAGGAGTGTATATTAATAGTAACATTCCGCACTTAGTCAATAAATCCTAGATAATAAATGTACCTTGAAGAGTAATAACCATAAATAAAATAGGATCGGAGGTCACTGACTTATAGGCATACAGACGGACGTATTTTACGTGGAAGATTATCTTCATTACCAGACAAAAAAATGTTTAAATACCTTTTCTCTTAGCTAAATCAAGTCTTATATTTCTAGAGTTTATAAAAAATATTTCCTTAAAAAATTAAATCATTTATTTAGTAGACAAGAAAAAATGGTGAGTCTGCTTTCTTTCCCCCAACAATCTAACATTCATTTATCTATTAAATGATGATTAAATATTTTATAGACCACACAGCACGAGAAGCAAGGAAGGTTCAGCCACTCTTGAACATTGACCAAGATTTGAATATGTCAAGAATTTGAAATTCGAAGAGAGTGAAAATGTGTTGAAAACCAACTGATGTAAATTGATATTTTTATGCTACAATTCTTAAGCGACTTTACCGAGTCTGCTATTTGCGAATTATATTCGACTAGATATTAAAGTTATGATGTTCAAACATTTACAGTAGGTAATACCCGACAGTAAGCAAACCACCCAAAGAACTCTTTCAGGAAACTTTAGTTATTATCCCTTTGTTAAGCGATACTAATGCCTATACATAAGTACAGCAGTGAATGAGAATGTCTCACCAAAGACATCAGAATGCACTTTTGATCTGTGAGCACTGAGTATAAATAAATTTGCTTGAAGCTGGGAGGAGCACAGATGGTAGACTAGGTGTTACGTCGAATTTCGAGGACTGTGAGAAAAAGTTGGCATTTTCCGTGATATGAAGAAGTGCAAACTTTGGGCAGTTTGAACATTACGCAGTAAGGTAACTCGCAAAGCCTTTAAAAGTATGATTTCGCACGCGCGCGTGTTTGTGTGTGACTTATAAGGACGGTTAAGTTGCTACTATATCACGTGAGGTAAAAGCATAAAAGCATGATGATTATGAGCCACAAGTTTATTAATTCTTAGTTCAATGAAAAAAAAAGTCCGTCTGCGTTAACTAAGCAGATTTCCCACGTGCGTCACGTATTTGCATTTATCTCAAAATGTAAAGGTTCCATCAAACAATATTTGGTATTCAGCCTTCAAATAAAGTGCTTTATAATATAACAGCCTATTGTTAATATGACATTAGTAGGAGTGAGGGTTTACTGAAGGACGAAAATTAATAAATCCAAATATCTCGGTTAATAAACAAGATAGTTAAAAAACCTACATAACAACATTTATAGAACATTACATTTGGAATAAGATTGGTTCTTGGAGATATTTTGAATTTTCGAAATTCACCCAACTCGAATTTTCTAGACCATTAAAGAACTCCACCTTTAGGCTTCACAAGAAATGTTTATATATCAAGTTTGGTTACGATCAAATAAGAATTGCGACCGCTAGAGTGGTAAGAGACAAGTATATATATATATATATATATATATATATATATATATATATATATATATAATTTTGAACGAACCTCATTTTCGTCATCTACTCGGTAGGATCGATGGATATTTGAGGCAGTTTTTCAAAATTCGCTTCATGAGTACGACCTCGAAAGTTTATTTCCCTAAAGGGGAATTTGCTAATGTGCAGTCTAAATACATTTTACTCAATGAAAAAATAAACGTTTGATCATTGTTGCCATTAGAATATCTTCCAAGGCGATTTTCATGCCCAGGAATAAAGGGGTACTCCGTAAGAAATTTATTTCTACAAGATAAGCTCGGACCACGGTCATTTGGATTAGTTCTCAGATAGAATGGGCAGGGGAGAAGAAAAAACAGTAGAAAAGGAACAACTACAAGTTGTGTAGATTGGATTAAATGCCTCTTTGAATTCACATGTTGAAAAACTGGTCGGGCTGTGATTACACAATCTAAAAAAGAAGGGAGAGCTATCTTGAGGTAGTGATAGAGCGGCGGTGGCTGAGATACACTATCTAGGCCCCCAGGGACGGACCCTTCATCAATCGTCGACAAATTGATTCCAGTCAACTTACATTCGAATATATACGTCTTCCCTCATCTTGTCAACTTCAGGTTCATTCTGTCATTATTTGAGTAATTGCTCTAATCCATCTGCACACAATTGAAATTTTGTCTGTACAATGTTTTATACTGCTAGATCTTTCTTCTTGTCTTCTTTTGACATGAAAAGAAAAACTTTATGAGGATCCGACTGAGCAGTAAACCAAAGGGAAGTTAGAAGGACTGATATTTCCAGCATTAACAGAGGGTAACAAGTTTTTTTTTTACTTCTAATGTCATAATATTTATTCGCAACTGTCATTCATCCATCTTAAATGTACTGAAGTGTAAAATAAACTGAAACATAAAATAAATGAAATAACTTAATATTATTCAATCCAATTTGCTCAGATGAATACTCTGTTGCTAATTTGTTTTCTCCTCTTCCTAGATATAATTATTTTAGTTATTATATCATCAAAAATACTAATTTATTTGTATTAGTATGTGCTATTGTGAGTGTGGTATTGTCTATGAAGGGGAATAGTTTGTTAATTTTTGCAGCTTTCCTTTAAGAGAAATCAGCTATTGAGTTTCTACTCATGGGATTTTCAAAAAATGTCTTCAAACGTACACGAATCCTACCTAGGAGGTGGCGAAAATAGGGTACGTTCAAATTTATTTGTAAAAATGTTTACTCCTACTAGCATGTAAGAGACTGTAGGATTACATAAGCCTATTTGAAGATTGGATTTCGTAATATGAGAATTGAAATGTAATGGCTTTAATATACATAAAAACGTCCATCACGCAGGAGCTACGTAAACTAAGCAGATTTCCCACGGGAAGGTTTACAACAGGTAAATCTACATATCGGTAACACCACCGTGAATGTTAGAGGAATAAATACAAACGGTAATAAGAATTCATCCAGTCAATTTACAAGTTAATAATATCTACAACGGAAAACGTCTGCTTTGTAAACAAACAGGGCAGCCAACTTCGCAGCACTGAATAGATAGAATTATTCTAGAGTGGAAAGATGAACAATTAATAAAATATATCTGAATACAACATATCAATTTTATTGAAAACTATTTACGATAGGTAGTGGAGTAATTTGAAATGAATGAGGGGTTGGTTGTATCTCGTATAATAAAGCTTTGTTGAAAACAATAATTAATGTTTAACCTTTTAATGACATGGTTCATGATATAACAGCTTATCATTAATATGACACTAGTAGGAGTGGGGGTTTACTGTATAAAATCCAAATATTTCGGTTAATACTCATTATACGGAAAATATGTATAGAAACAAAGTGATTGAATATGAGGCGTTTGTGTAGAGTAGTTTTGGTTTGTACAATATTGAATTGACTCATGGTTGAAAGGTTATTAAAAGAAGAATTATCATTGATGATGTCCAGTACTGCAGAAATATTCAAATTTTGACAAACCACGCGAATATTGCACACTATCCAGCATCGTTGAGATATTTCGATCAACGTAGGCATTTCTATCTATTTATGTTGAGTGGCGTGTAGCTGCATTAACATGGATCGTTGAGTGTAATTCTGTATTTATTTTAAGTACATAAGTTCAGTTATTCTATAATTATATATGCATTTACCTATAAACATACAAACAGAAGAAAATTCATCAAATAGCGTAAATGAACTATTATATAATATAAAATCATATAAATCAGAAATATTAGTGTGTTGTGAAAACATGACCAATTTAACTTCAATTAACCAATGTTTGAATCAGACAATACGTGATAAAAGTCGATAATTAGAACAAAAAAACTTCCCTAGCCAACCACGCTATTAAGTATAGTGGAAAAAGAAAGAAATAGTGGCAAGAGAAGGACAAAAGAGAATATACTCATCATGAACAAATAGAAAAAAAGGTGATCAGGTTAAACATGTGAACTATTATATGTTAATTCATTAGAAACTTTAAAGTGGTAGTTGTTCATTTATAAATTTCTCTTTTACTATTTAGACTACACTTCATTAGGGATAATCGATATATTTTTATTTCGTGAAGTATCGATATAAATCAGCTGACTTGACCCACCAAACTTTGTAAGCCATTCTCTGACTGGTGCGGCTAGTGGAAGGTCCTATATAACGATGTACTCGGTAGTTTAGTTATCTTGTATTATATTTTTTCTTGACGAGGCGTCATGTGGACGCGAAACTAGTAGAAAAATAAAAATGATTTTAATAACCATTAGAGGTTTTCATTTTTGTTGAGCTTTAGCCGTAGATTGGATAATAACGATGTTTGAGTTTCTAACCACATTGTCAAAGATTTAGATCTGAAACTAGTTATTGTTTAAAAAAAATGTTGGGTATGTATGATCTTCATCGGTACTCATATATAGAGCAGCTAAATAAAAATATGTTCTGGTCTTTCCTACTCCATTGAGTTGAAGGATAGGCAAACCTTTTCACAATAAATTCTGTAAGCATTTCCTCCACAATAAAATGTCAGGACTTTACTCTAGGAAAGACTCTACTGTGATAAATGCTCTTATCAAGGAGAGTCAGGAAAATGAAGGTATACTTCCATTTTAAAATTACACTTATAAATACTATAGAACATTGAACTCTTATTGTTTCGTTATTTTTCCGCAAGTTCACGCAAATTCCTTCTACTGCTACTTGATTGTGCATTCAGGGGTGTCCAATCCTTGGGGGTTTCAATACGTTTTTATAGCCAGCTGCGTTAAACTCTTCTTTTAGCAGATTTCCCTTAAGGGAAATCAGCTATTGAGGTTGTACTCATGAAGGAATTTTCGAAATTTTTCTTCAAATGTCCATCGATCCTACCTAGTAGATGACGAAAATGAGGTCCGTTCAAAACTGTGTATATGTGTATATATATATATATATATATATATATATATATATATATATATATTTGTCTGTTACCGCTCTAGCGGTCGCAATTGTTGTTTGATCGTTACCAAACTCGATATTTAGTCGTTTTGTGTAAAAAGAAAGATCAAGTTCGTTAACGGCTGAAATCGGACCAGTGGGAGTTGGGAGCGGGATTTTCGAATATTCGAAATATCTATGTTACAATACGTCGGATCAAAAAATTGTATAGAATCATCTTATTGCAAATTAAATTTATTATAAATATTGTTATGTACATTTATTCTCTATCTTGAATATTAACCGAGATATTTATTAAATCTGGGTGGCTAACGGACGGGTGACTTTCCCGCCAAAAGCTAGTTCGGCCGTTTCCTTAACTGCTCGACTCTCGTGAAATTTCTCTATTGTAAAACTTCACGTGGGAAATCTGCTTATTTTACGCAGCCCTTGCGTGACGGTCGTTTGAATTGTCCAGCTGTGCTGAAGCACCTTATACTCCGTAGAATGGAATGCAAATTGTCTAATGAAATATTTCTCAGACGTTCTGTTTTCTGGGACATCAATAAGTTTAATCTTACAACTATCTATCCATTTTGAAAATACTGACTTTCATGGGTGACCTATCAGATTCTAATATAACCATGTCCCCTGCGGTACCTAATGGTAGATGCAGATACAGTTATGTAAATTTTACATGTAATGATTCCTTAATGCCATGTGCCAAAATGTTTTGAAAACCAATTGACGAGTACAATTTACCCAAAATCTCAAAGAACACATATGCTCTATTATTAAAAGTTTAGCGCATACTAGAAATATTTGGAGGGTACTGGTGTGAGTGAATTGAGCCGGTTGGATTGGGAATGGAGGGGCTTGGTGGCCAGGCCGACGACAGTCTATTGATTGAGTAAATACAGCCCCCCAATACACATCCCCCCCACCTCCCACCACACCTACCACAGCTTCTCCAATCCACGCACCGTCCGATTCAGCTGGAAATCGGCAATCTTTAATAGAATGATATATATTCTAGGCCAATCTCATCCACCAATATTACTTTAAGATACAGGTAAAATTCAGATGTCTGGGAATATTACTATGTCCCTTATTCTTCAGCACATTTTAATGTTTTTTCACATTTTCCTTAAAGGAAATCATCTATTGAGGTCTTATTCATGACAAGATTCTTGAAAACTTCCCTCAGATATCCATCAATCCTAGGGGATTTCGAAAAATCGAAATATCTCCGTTAGTCGAAGGTAATGATTAAAATGTAAAAAAAAGGTGAGCAAGGGGATATTCTTCGAAAAACCAATCAGCTTTATAATTCCATTTTCAGGAATGGGTTTCTTCTATACTCGCTCTAATTTCCGATGAAAATGTCCACCACCTTAAGGGAAAATCATCGATAAAGGTCATACTCCTGATTTCTTCAAATGTCCATCGATCCTACCCAGGGGATGAAGAAAGTGATGTCCGTTCAAAATTATATATATATATATATATATATATATATATATATATATATATATATATATATGTTTACTCTCTAGCGGTCGCAATTTTTGTTTGGTCCTTACCAAACTCGATATTAATCGTTTTATGTTAAAAGAAGGATTAACCTCGTTAATGGCTTAAATCGAAACAGTAGAAGTGGTGGTTTAGAGGGCTGTTTATGAAAATTTATAATATCTCCGATACTCTACGTCGGACCGAAAAGTTGTTTAGAATCAATAGTAGAGTAAAATAACGGACATATTAACATTTTTTTATTTAACCCCGTATCTAAATCAACATTCCGCCTTCAAAGTCGGTCTTCAGTTACATAAAAAGCTTAAATATCGAGCTTGTTAGTGTTCAAACAAATTGCGGCCGTTAGAATGTTATCTGACAAATATCACAGTTATAATCTGAACTAGCTGAAAATGGAATACATGTAACCAGTGATATTGCAGTATAAATTGTCTGGTAGAGTTCCATTGACTGGTGATACATGAAACTAATAAATAATTCAAAGGCATAGCTGAAGGTTTTCTTTATTATGTTTAGAACTAGGGATGATGGAACATTGACATTTTATATACGATTTGGAGAATAAATGATATTCTGATCTTACAAAATCAGTTTATTTTTTTATATTTTATTTTTCGCCCTCATGGGTATTCTCAGTGCTCTGTAATAATGTTTTATATAAAGGTATGGCTATATTTATCTATACAGACCGATAATAATTTAAATTTAAAATTTAAAGATAATTAATAATATTAAATTTGTTAAAATAAATTGTAAAAAATGTAAAGATCTCATAAATATGGCACCTTATGAATACATGATAAATAATTCAGACTTATAGTTGCAGGTTTTCCTTAATATCTTGAGAACTAATGTTGATGGAACATTGAAACTTTGAACTCTCGTGGATCTTAATATATAATTAAACGCTAAATCATTTTTTATTAACATCCAGTTTTTGCTTTTATGACTAATTGGGACGGGATATCTACAGGTTACAACAATTTTCTAGCCTGGGTGGGACTAAGAATTTTATTTAATGACTTCGTCACTAAATGAATTCCTATTGCCCAGGCGGGAATTGAACTCTCCACAATAGGTTTACCACATGAGATTAAGGCCAACGCTTTAACTGGCATGGCTAACCTGAGCCCTTAAAGCTAAATTAACACTCCACGCGTTTTGTTAAATTGCATCCAGTATGGCTATTTACCCCCTGAAAAAAATAGGTTTAACGAGAACCTCCGCCTAATAAAACATGTTGGGCTTCGGTTTTCCAGTTCCTCAAGTAGAATACAAAAATATTTAATAAGTATCAGTGGTTAAACATATAAATTGAATCCGATGAATAGGACCCGGGTTATTATTTTACACTGGTAGTGATTTTAGTAACATGTACAACAATTCATATTTTATTTTAAGTTGATTTATACCGAATTGATTTTAGTTCTTAAGTAATATAAATTTTATAAATTTCACTGCTGTAAGTACTTGTTTCGAAATAATTGTTATAGTGGGTTTTCTTTAAGTGTTTTCAATATGTTGTAGAAAAAACTTTTTATTAACGTGGTTTCGTGCCATAAGAAAGAAAGTAAAATAAATTCCTAAACGTTAGCTAAACTGTCGGTTGAGTTGACCGATTACCATATCTTATCCATCAAATATATTAAGGTTTTCAATTTTTTTAGGTTTTATTATTATACTCGTAGCTGTGTTTTGGTTTTCTTTTGCTGGAGATGTATGTGGCATGAAACGTTTAAATATAGGGATATCAGGAAAAACATTGGTTATATCCAAGAGCTATTATGCACTTGAAATTAGTTCACATAAATGAAAAATGTATACTGACTACAATTAATAATTGAAACGTTTTCCATAAAACCAATATTAATGAAGGTATCAACCAATTTATATTTGTACAAGAAAGTAGAACTTGAATCTTGTTAGTGCTAAATATATAGAGAATTTTACACAAGGCCTATTTAAAAATTCAAAAATCAAAAATGCACATTTTTAACCAAACTATAATTAAAAAGACAACTAAGAGAAAACCGTAAGCATTTTGTCAGAAATAAGAGTAATAATTCAAAGCATTTCAGTTATACTAAATCTTTATTTTAAAGTCAATAAATCATTTATACATCACCGTCTACTTTTTTGATAAACAATTAAAGATTTTCAATTCTTGTTGATTCTATGCTAAACATTTAATTGATTTCCGGTCAACACAAATTTGGACATGGAGGCCAATCATAATTCGACCATTTTTACGAGTTTTAAAACTAAGATGTAGGTTAGAAGTTTATAATAAATTTAAGGAACTTTCAGATAATATAAGTCTGTTTTTTACAATAGATGCAATATTGCTTGATTTCTAAAACGTACGTCACACAGGTGCTGCGTTAAATATGCAGATTTCCAAATACATGACATATTTGTATTATCTCAAAACCTAAAAGTTCAATGAGAACAATATTTGGTATCTAACCTTAAAGTAAAGTGCTACATGACATAAACGCTTATTGTTAATATGACATGGGTAGGAGCTGAGTTTTACTGAAGGACGAAAATTAAAAAATGCAAATGTCTTGGTTAATAATCAAGATAGTGAAAAACCTACATTATAACATTTATAGAACATTATATTTTCGATAAAGTTGGTTTTATACAATTTTACGATCCGACGCATGGAGTTATTAAGAATTTTCGAAATTCCCCTTCTCTATACTGCCTACCCACTAGTCCGATTTAAGCCGTTAACGAACTTGATAATTATTTTGCATAAAACGATTAAATATTGAATTTGGTAACGATCAAACAAAAATTGTGGTGGCTAAAGCGTTAATAGACAAATATCTATCTATTTATCTATCTATATATACCGTTTTGAACGAACATCATTTTCGTTATCTTCTGAGTAGGATCGATGGACATTTAAGGAAATGTTTTGAAAATCGCGTCATGAGTACGACCTCAATAGCTGGTTTTGGTTAGGGGAAATCTGCTAAAAAAGGATTAAACCACGTTAGCAACGCTTTTCAGTCGCACGACACTTCTAAGAAACAGACAAATATATACATCCTGAACGGACCCTATTTTCGTCGCCTACAAGGTAGACTAGAAGAGATTTATCGAAAATCTCGCCATGAATACAACTTATATAGCCGATTTCCCTTAAGGAAGGAATGATATCAATGCGGTTAGAGAATTATGGGAAGTGGGTTCGTACTATAGCTATAGCTAGGTGTGAAGGCCTGATCCCATCTGGAACCTATTGTAGCGCGGAGATACAAGGAGGCGTGCCAGATAACATCGCCCTCCCGCACCCTCCAGTCCTAATCTACATCTTAAATAATCCTATTATACCAAAGGGCCAATTAGATGTATTTGTAAAGCCGAATTATGCCCCCACCCTTCCAGTCGGGGAAACACCACTAATTTACAGTGTAATTTATTTAACCGGCACTTTTCCCCCCATCAGTCCTGCCAACCAAACTGTTTGCCGTCAATGGGAAATTCATTATCATTTTGCTGCAAACACTCGAGTTTTGATCTAACATTGGTGCGCATTTTTATTACACGTTTTACAGAAATTACTTCTAATCAGCTGTTCAAATAATAATTAGGAATGATGGATTTTTATAATACTTTTCTCTCGTCCTGTAGCTTCAATTTTAGGAGATTTCCCTTAGGGGGAATTATTTCATATATCCGATTCCTTTGAAAATTTAATTTTCTACAACTGTTGTTTTACACTTGTTTTCTTCAACTCGAATATGAACCGGGATATATATATATATTTTTTTAGTTTGAGCCTTTAATAAAGGTTTCAATTCTACTCATCGAATTTTCGCTTCAAATATCTCATGTCCAACTTACATTTTAATTCCTGTTTAAATAGGCTAGTACAGGGAAATAGGCAATAGATGGTGAGATGAGTTTGTCAGTATGTCATATTCAAAAACAGCACAGTTTACGCGATCTGCGTGATGGACTTACTTGATATTAATAATGGTGAAACCTTGAGACGAACGTTGTCCTCCGCAGAAAACTTGAGATTTTGGTGGAGATGTAAACAGAAATTAAATGTAGACTGGACACGAAATATTTAGTGACTAAGGTCTTTAAAGCGAATAACGGAAGGGTTCAAGTGAAGGATTACTAACGTCTCTAATCTAAAAAATACAAATAACTCTATAAATCTTCCAGTTAAATAATACACGTTCCAAAAAATAGCTGTAGAAAATAAAATATTCAACAAAATTGGTTATATAAAATAAAACAGATATTTCGAATTTTCCAATCGAATTTAAAATCCAATGATTAAGTATAAAATCGAAAGGTGGATTTGAAGGCCTTAAGATGTATAGGCCAAGGACAGGTTTTCAGGGATTGTACGACATAAAATTAGATGAGACTGTACATCCAGTTGTTATTCCTCCAAGAAGATATCCAGTTGCATTGCGGAAAGAAATCATATTAAATGATCTGGAAAAATACAGGGGGCTTGAGTTCGTAAGTGTAACTGATGAGAGACTGCAAGAAGTGAAAACAAAAACTACAGAAGATGAGACATTGCAAAATTGAATGCTCGTTATTCAAAGAGGCTGGGCTGAGAGAAAATCTTCCTTATCCATGAGGTAAGCAAGTTCTGGAATTTCCGTGATGAACTGGTAGTAGAAGATGGTGTAATACTGAAGAGAGAAAGAATTGTTTTACCTTCGCTAATGATTAAAAATCTTTTGGAAAAAATATATGCTTGTCATCAGGAACAGGATCGTGCATAAGAAGAGCCAAAGACGTTTTCATTTGGTTTGGAATGACCGGTGACATCAAGAAGCTTGTGGAGAGGTGTAAGGTCTGCAAAACATATGCGCCAGCTCAGCCCAAACTAGTGGAGGGATGGGAGGAACGGAAGAGCTAGACCCCTGCCTCCACTCCAGAAGGTCTGGGCGAACAAACACTCTCAGGTTCGAGGCGATCCTTGGAAGGAAGGCATCATTGTCCAGAAGGAAGGGAAGAGGAGCTGTGTCGTCGAGGTGCGGAAGGTACCTTCGTAATAGAAGGTTCATCCGGACATGAAGAAGAAGTCTTTCCTCCCGCACCTCATCTTCACGAAGAGGCAGATGTTAGGGAGTGTAATGAAGGATTGTTGTGTTTATAGCTCTTTGGAATATTTATATCTCTCTTAATAGGTTAGGTGTAAAACATGTGTTTTGTGGATACGGAGGATAGGCTTTTGTTCTTGGACAGTCATGAGTTGATAATAAAGAGATGCATACTGATTAAAGATTCTAAACCTTTTTTTCTGTGCTTAAGAACAACAATGTAAAGCAGACTTGAAGGCCTTACGATATTTAGGATTTTCCTACTTTTCCATCCTCCTAAAACCTTCTATCCCCATGGTCAAGCTTGATAACTATCAAACAAAAATTCCAACCGCTAAAGAGTCAACAGACAAATACATCTATCTACTCACACAGAAACACGGGCTACACCTTGAGGCGTTTGGCTGTAAATGGAAATGAACGTTGTCCTCCGGAGGGGAACTTGAGATTTTGGCGGAGATGCGGAGAGGGGAGAACAAGGTGGCAAATAGGGCAGAAGGATGATGCTATACCTACTCCCATCAATATTTATCATGAGTAGCGGAAGTAGCAGAGGGTAAATGAGTGTAAGGCGGGCAGAGTGGGGGAGGATGGGCTGATAGGAGCAGTTTAGATAGAGATCTCACCGACTGGCACCCGCGGCGGCCTTTCCATCTAGTCGAATCGCTAGGGGAGCCCGCCGCCGGAAACCATTACACCACCTAGCTATCAGATCTTTAATCCACTCCACCCCATTCTTGTTATTCATCCTATTGGCTAATAGAAAAAAAGTCTCTCACGCAACGGGCTGCGTTAACTAAGCAGATTTCCAACGTGCGTCACGTATTTGCATTTATCTCAAAAGTTCAATGAGAAAAATATTTGGTATTTAACCTTTAAATAATGGGCTTCGTAACATAATAGAATATTGTTAATATGAGATAAGTTGGAGTGGAGGTTTACTGAAGACCGGAAACTAAAAAATGCAAATATCTTTGTTAACAATCAAGATACTGAAATAAATGTACATAACAACATTTATAGAACATTACATTTGCAATAGGATATCCCCTCTAAACCCCCCCCCTCCCCCTGGTCCGATTTCAGCCTTTAACGAACTTGATCTTTCTTTTTGCATAAAACGATTATATATCAAGTTTGGTAACGATAAGACAAACATTACGACCGCTGGAGCAGTAACAGACAAATATATATATATATATATATATATATATATATATATATATATATATATATATATACACACACACACATACAGTTTTGAACAGACCTCATTTTCGTCATCTCCTGGGTAGGATCGATGGACATTTGAAGAAAAGTTTCAAAAATTGCGTCATGAGCACGACCTTAATAGCTGATTTCCTAGGGAAATCTTCTAAAATGCAAATATCTTAGTTAATATTCAAGATAGAGAATAAATGAATATGATAATATTTATAGTAAATTTAATTTTCAATAAGATTGGTTTTACAATTTTTCAATCCGGCGTATAGTAACGGAGATACTTTAAATATTCATAAATCCCCCTCCAACCCCCTCCCTCCTTCTACTGGTAAGCCAGCTTGTTCTTTCTTAGTACATAAAACGATTAAATATCCAGTTTGGAAACGATCAATCAAAAATGGCGACCTCTAGAGCGTTTACAGGCATATAAAAGGTATATAAGTCACCAAGTGCCATGGGAGAGGTGAGGGGGAGGGCAAAGATTCACCTGTAAAAAAAGGTTCGCCACTCAAAGGCTTCATTGACTAAGCATATTTTCCAATAGCTGAAATGTTCTGCAGATCATGCTATCTCACGTTTGATTCTGTATGCCTTCCTTCCTTAGTGAGAATCAAGAGCAAGAAAACCTTTTCGTAATTTAAGCGTGTCAAGCAATATTTTGTGATTAGCTTATATATATATATACTATATAATAACGGACCGCATTTTCTTCATCTCCTTGGTAGGATCGATGGACATTTAAAGAAAAATGTCGAAAATCTCCTATGTGTGCGACCTCAATGGCTGATTTCCCTTAAGGGAAATCTGCTAAAAAAATTGGCTGATAATATAATCTCACTAGAGGTAGAATGAAGTGTAAGGCGAATGGTTATCTCCATGCGGGAACTACGCCATAGTCGTCGGGCCAGGAATAGGCTGTTTAGGAGAGAACTATTTGAAGGGTAACTGAAGCCTATCTATAGAACATGCTAGGTAGTTTATCTAATTTATAAATAAGGACTTTCCCAATGATTGACTTTAAAACCCTTTAAGTTAAAAATGTTTATTGATTCAGGCATTGATACATTTATTTTCGACTCCTGAAACATTTTTATTGTTCTAACTAGGACCACAAACAAAACACTTAATAAAACAAGTTTGTTTTTATTTATTTTTCCTCTTAAAATAGGTTACGGCTATTTCAGATATTCATGCAGTATTTTTTTTCTTCCACACATGGAGGGAACTCAGTTTATAAAATAGATCTACGCGACATAGCCATTTCCTAAAAGATGTGAAAATTGGAATGAATCTATAAATTTCTTAATTAGCCATCCGTGAAGTTGAAACAAACAATTCAATGATTTTAAATCTAAAATCTAAGGTGGATGGCAAAGCATCCACTGGTTCGGGCAGTGAAACAGGCTGAAGCAACATCGAACAAGGGATTTGTTCGGTGGATTTGGAATCTGTGCTAAAAAAAAAGGACAGACTGTGCGAGGTATTTTGAATTTTCGACCCCCCCTCCCCTCAAAACCACCCCCATTCCCTCCTGATTCGTTGACAGCCATTAGTGAATTTTATACTTATTTTTACACATAACGCTGGAATATGGAGGACCAAACAAAAAGTTCGACCACTAAAAAAGCTACAGTCAAATATATATATGAAGGAACGTCATGTTTGTCATCACCTAGGTAGGATCAACGGACATTTGAAGAAATTGAATAGCTAATTTCTCTTGTGGAAACTCTTTCTGTCACACACAAACACTTAAACCGACCTTATATAGAATCTATTAAAAGCCTATGGCAGAAGCCGTAATCTAGATTATAGAATCAATGGACATTTGAATAAAGTGTTCAAAAATCGAATCATGACGGCAAACCTAATAAATTTCTCTCAAGGGAATATATTAAAACCTTCAAATGAAACAATATTAAATATTAGAAATAAGTAAATGCTCTTCTCTTCACTTCTAGTACTTTTATTCATTTCGGGAATAGGAATGTTGTCAGAAATCCAATATTAATCAACTTTGTTAATCGTTAACGTTTGAGAGGAGATAGAGAGGGGATAATAAAAATGTTGAAATATCTCGGTCATTATGAGTGGGGTCGAAAAATGTTGTTTAATATAAAGTACAACTGTATATATATATATATATATATATATATATATATATATATATATATATATATATATATATATATATATATCCTGTTGCATATTTAATTTTATGCAATTGTTGTTCTGTACACTTTTTCTCTAACTATAAATCTAATCCAAATATATATATATATATATATATATATATATATATATATATATATATATGTATATATATATTTAATATCTCATGTCGAGCTTGTTGTATTATAGTATATGTTGTTCTGAACTATTCCATCACAACTACTTTTATATAGACTTCTAGGTGGGGGGGGGGTACTGGTGTTAACCTGGAAATATACTTTCTTCCAATGGATTAATATGGGTGGACCTCATGCTTGGACTTTTTTTCAAACATGTATATGTGATGTCCACCGCATCCGATGACAAATTGAGCCCATGAATGTATTAGTTGTTACACTGGTTATTTAATTATGTTCCATTGTTGGCGGTTTATTAAAAACTGAATTAAACCATTTTTCTCCCAATAAAAAATATCCTAATATTCCTCATAGTTTAATGGCATGGGTGATCAACAAACTCCCCCCCCCCTACATGTTTCGGGTTCTATATACCACTTTTCAGGGCGCATTCCTTTTCTACAAATAATATAATAAATTTATAAATTCCCAAAGATATTTGTATGCTAAGTTGAAATATTCATAAATTTACTTACAATTATGAGGTGCTCGTTCCAACTTATACTCGTTGAATCGAACCTTTCGCACTGGGAAGTAATTCAAACTCAGATTCCCTAAGCAAGTTATGCCAGCTGGCATTAAAACGATTATTTTCCCGTAAAACCTTCAAAATTGATATTGTTCCGCGTCAAATTTTACAATAAATTAATTAATTTTAGGATAAAAAAATAAAGAGATAATAAAAATCTGAAGAAAAAATATTCTGAACATCGGTTCCTACGTCCATAAAAAATATTAATTGTAACTTGCCCCAGTATGTTGGATAATGAGAAGAGAGTTTATAATCTAACTGTTCGAGAATAGACTTAATTCCACTAGGCTGCCTTTTATGGGAGACATGTGAACGGCTGTTGTCCTAAGTAAACAGCTACCCATTTTGGGGAGTTGCCACCGATTCTCAGCATCCTAAACCAACTAGAAATCCTCTAATATAATCAAGACAAAGAAAATCACGTAAATGAACTTGATACTTGCTCAGTAACGGTGTCTGGGACTTGTTCGTTATCAGAACAAAATCTTTTCATAAGAATAGCCATTAAATATGGAGAGGTGTTAATGAAATCTAGTGTATATTGAATTTATTTTGCAAGGTTTTAGAGAGTTTACTATATAACAATTTTTTTATTTACGGTAACTAAAAAAAAATTCGGCATAGAAAGAAGAAACATTTCCCTTGAGGTCAATTAGCTATGAAAGTTGTATTAATGACACAAATTTCACACACTAGTTCATCGATTGTCCATATTCCCAGAAAGCTGTAAAATTTAATAAAAGTTAATACACATACAGGAAATGTAAATAGATAGGGCTTGTTATAGCACTGAAATGAATTGCATTCACACACATTATTCATTCTAAATATTGTCTGAGCAACTATCTCAGCTTTGGAACTTAATAATGATGAGTGAATTTTGTCCATGATTATGATTAATATTGTCCACGAAATTTTGAACAGTGCAGACGGATTGATCAGGAAATTATTATTTCTTTAATTCTTACAGACTAAAACATTTTGTAAGTTTTCTTCAGTTCCTACATATTCAGGTATATACCCTAAACACTTAGATGGGAAAATGTAAACATATATGGCATAGTAAAGCCTTGCCAAAAGAAAAATACCATTATCATTCAGCATTTAATGGTAAGCCGTGTTTATATTTATGTACTTCGTGGTAAATTTTGTTTAATCGTTATTGAACTCGATAAATATGTTTTATATAAATTAAAATGAGTTTACTGAAGTGAATTACTTTCTAATAAATTTCAATTAAGGCTTTCTCGCTTTCTCTAAAATCCTCAGCAAGGGTGGCATGCAAATAACCGCTCAATGTAGCTATAAGTTTCTAACTTTTAAAAAGGAATAAATATTTTTTAAATATTTATAAAAATCATAGAAAGGCCCCTGTCATTTACAGTTTTTATCTGGTTAAGGGTCAATTTAGTTAAGAGAAGAGGGAAATAAAAATGGGGCCCATTATTTGTAAAATATCATACTTTTCATTCTACTGGGACTTTGTCAATGCAAATTGTCCGTCAAGCAGGTTTCCTATTTGTTGTACTCGCGCACACTAATGACGCCATCACACAAAACCATCACAATAAGATGCCTATATAAGCAGGCCTTGAATTTTATGTTGGACGCGAGATATTTATTGATACTGTGCTCGAAATGAAAATCGCTTGAAGAGGTGAGAATGAAGGTTGGAAACTGAAAAAAAGTCCGTCACGCAGAGGATGCGTAAACTAAGCAGATTTCCCACGTGATGTTATACAATAGAGAAATCTCTATACGAGAGCCGAACAGTTACGGAAAAGGCCGAACTAGCTTTTGGCGGGAAACTCACTCGTGTGTTTGATCGGAAACTCACCGCCCACATTTAATAAAAATGCAAATATCTCGGTTAATATTCAAGATAGAGAATACATGTATACAACAATATTTATAGTAAATTTAATTTACAATAAGATTGGTTCTATACGATTTTTTTATCCGACGTATGGTAACGGAGATATTTCGAATTTTCGAAAATCCCCCTCTTAAACCCCTCCCACTGGTCCGATTTCAGCCATTAACGAACTTGATCTGTCTTTACGTTTAAATATCGAGTTTGTTAACGATCAAACAAAAATTGCGACCGCTATAGCGTTAACAGACATATATATATATATATATATATATATATATATATATATATATATATATATAATTTTGAACGGACCTCATTTTCGTCATCTCCTGGGTAGAATCAATGGACTTTTGAAGAAATTCTTCGAAAATCGCGTCATGAGTATGACCTCAATAGCTGATTTCCCTAATAAAATAGGTGTCGCTAATATTTGAGTTATAGAGCAAATATAGAGTGCAACAATTGTAAAAACTTAAACTTAGACTTGACTTGGATGTAAGTCTTGATGTGACCGCTACGGTGGTAAGGTCGAATTTTATAATACTCCTGAAGTCCAAAAGGACGCAAAACATGTAGAGGAAAAATAAGATCAGTGAAAGATATTTCACGTATTTTTCATCTATTGATCTTTTGCCTTTTCAGCTTTAACTATTAATTTATATAGCTTTTACTAAAACGTAATATATATATATATATATATATATATATATATATATATATATGCATGAGTGTGTGCGTGCTTTGTGTGTTGGCATAATAAATAGAGAAACCTCTGAACTCATTTTGTCATCTAGCAATAGCTGATTTCCTTTATTTAACTTATCAATTGATAAACCCTGAAAAATCATTACTCACATCCGTATATATTTTAGCAGAGAGAGCATTTGCGGTGTAATTATTTTATTTATTTAAAGAGGAACAACATTTAAAAATACATGCTTGAGTCAGCCAAATTAGACCCCCTTTACGCTAGGCGCTGCCAAAATATTCACTTCAGCCAAATTACTGAACTGCTTTTTAAATAAGCGTATAATTTTATGTTAATATGTGCACTCAAATTATATATGTACTTGGTCTTTTGTATAATCATTCTCATTATCGGAGTAATATGATAGTGACATTAGTCACGACCTTTTTCTCGGGTATAGAGTAGCATCAGACCAAATTACTCTGAGAGATAGTTTTATTTTAAATAATTTAGCTAATCCTATATTTGTTTCACTTTACTTGGACTTTTATAAAAAAGTCCGTCACGCGATTTCACACGTGAAGTTTTACAATAGAGACATATCAGAATAGAGAGCCAAACAGTTACAGGAACGGCCCGAACTAGCTCTTGACGGAAACTCACGACTAGACCCGAAGTTTTGTCGATCTTATCTCAGAAGCTGAAAACATAAAAATGCATATATCTCTGTTAATATTCAAAATACAGAATACATGTATATAACATTATTTATAGTACATTTAATTTGCAATAAGATTGAATCTATATACTTTTTCAATCCGACGTATAGTAACGGAGATATTTCGAATTTTCGAAAATCCTCCTCTTCAAACTTGATCTTTATTTTTACATAAAACGTTTAAATATCGAGTTTGGTAACGTTCAAACGAAAATTGCGACCGCTAGAGCGTTAACAGATAAATATATATATATATAATTTTGAACGGACCTCATTTTCGTCATCTCCTGGGTAGGATCGATGGACATTTGAAGAAATTTTTCAATCTGATTATAAGTGAAGGGCAAACAATATACTCCATTTTGTACAAATAGTTTTGGAACGTAACTATGATGGAAGATGAATTATCTTGCTATTTAAAACAAAATCTACTAATGTGTTTGGAATCAGCCTATTAAGAAGAAATTCCAGGGGCCACAGATTTCCCATCTATGACCTCATCACACCATATATTCCCTATTTCTCTATCGATGAGTAGACATGGGGGTTTTCTGAAGGCTGAAAGAAAGAATGTAAGAATAACTCGCAAAATATTTGAATTAAAAAAAAGTGTATGTAGAGAACAATTGTAGCGCTTCTATAGTACACCAATTTTGGTTCTACAACATTCGAGCCGTCTAATGATAACGGACATATTTTGAATTTTTTTAAATCCTATTCTCTAAACCACTCCCCCCCCCTAATCCTGGGAATATTTCAGTAATTAGCAGATTTGACCTTTAGTACTGACTGAAAAGGTTAAATATGTGAGTATGGTTTAGATCAAATAAATATTTCGACTCAAGGACGTAAAATCATAATCTATGACATCGTCACACAAAGTATTGGCATTTTATTTCACATAATAAAGGCCCATTGAAGACGATATTTGGTATTTAAGCTTCAAAAAAGACGCTTCATGGTATATTGGCTAATTGTTAACGTGCAATGACTAAAATTGGAAGTTTACTGGATGCTGAAATTTTATAGAAAATAAAATTTGTAATTAGGTGGATCAAATTTTTCGATCCGTCCCTTAGTAATGCCCTAGGTTGGATTTTAGCCTTTAACGAATTTGATCTTTAGTTTTGCTGAATATGATTAAATATTGGGTTTATTTGGCGATTAAACAAGAGTTACGACCGCTGGAGAGTTTTATATAAATATTTGTATTTATCTAGCATTAATCCTCAATGATTATAAGCTACACTAACATTTCAAGGGATGAGCAGGAGCGGGAGTTATAAAGGAAGCCTGAAATGAAAAATCTTTGTGACTTATATGATAGTTCTAAGTTTCATTCGATTTAGAGATTTTATAAATGTCCGCCCCAAACCTCATTTGTTATTTATTTTCACTAAAAAGCTTCTTCGTTAATTATTTCCTATAGAAATATTAACTATAAGAGCATTTCGATTATTTAATTTTTATAATGTACTATTTAAACAAAGTCACGCTGAATTTGCACGACGAGTGTAGCGGAAGTTGTGGGATCAAACTCTTTAATACTTGGATATATTAGCTTATTTCCTCCGATATTTTAACGCTATTGAAATATCTTTGTAGTATCATAACTATCAAACGTTACTTTGTAATATCATTATATAAAAAGACTTTATTCATTTAAACCCAATATGATTGATTGTTTAAAGAGTTATTCGGGGAAGTGTGACAGTACACCTTGAAGCTTGGCTTTGAAAATACTATCATTATACAGTCAACAATGATTTCCCGGGCATCGCCGGGCACCGTAGCTAGAATATGTATAGTTTCGAATAGACCTCATTTTCGTCGTCTCCTGGGTAGGATCGATGGTTGTTTGAAGACATTTTTCAGAAATCACGACATGAGCACAACTCAATAGCTGATTTCCCAAAAGAGAAATCGGCAAAAACAACAAAAACTAAAAAACATACATGGTAAATATCTATTTAAGTGCTTTGTCTATTCTTGACTCCGAAATCTTTTGAAAGTCACTGATTAGTAATATGGGGTATTAACGAAATATTTAGCCTGTATTATTGAAATTTCACAGTCATGAATTTATTGTTTATGCGTTTCGATCTGGAGCCAAATCTCCAAAAATGTTCAGAATTAAAATTTGATCCTGCAATTTATCGAAAACAAACATTCCGTCAAAGGCGAGATTCGTGCATGAAAATTCGTTAACAAATTCATAAAATAAAACATAATACACACATCGATACTTGGAAACGTTGTATTACCACAATGTCAGTCCCAGAGGGGCTACACAAACCCAGCATTTCCCACGTACTGGAATGAAACGATGATATACATCTCACATAATTCTTCCTTTATCTTCAATGTTGACCCTCAATTACACTATATTTCGTTTGTACCTTCTTTCGGGGGACAAAAAATAAAATAAACCCTTCATTTTACCTAATTTATTTTAGTCCTATGGGTCTCATGGTATAAAGCCACTTTAGGTGGCAATTCCTAATATGCGGTGCTCCGACTCAAATGTTTCTATCATTGGATAATTATATATGTGGAATCTATGGTATAGTTTATATTTAGTTTTCCAAATCTGCCTACTGTAAACTTTTTTTTACATTTTTAATCAGTTTCTTTCTAAAAACTTAAACATTTAAAATTCAGAATAGCGTGAAAATAGGAACTTGACATGGATGCGTCATTAACTCTTTTAAATATTTTTCAGTTAACTACTTCTTTAATTTGTTTTTATTTCTTGTTGTTGTTTGTAATATGTTTTTCGTTTTACTGTATTCTTAAATGTTTGATCGCTGCGGTTACAAATGAGCTAATTTATTGTCAGCTGGCAGTTGAATTTGTGGTACGAACATGTTAAATATAATTTACGATACAATGGGAAGAGCCTTAATAATAAAATCAAATCAGAAAGAGGCCTGGAGACGACACGTGTTGGTAACTATGAAGCGTAGGAGGGTTTACGATTAAGAAATCATTGAGGGCTTAATAAGGACGTGTCGAAAACTGTATTTGAGAGATGGCCGAAGCCTAGTACTTTATACCCGCCTTTAATCACATTCGAACGCTCCGTGTCAGCTTTTCTTGCCGCGTTTTCAACGGCGTCCCATTCAATTTACAAGTCGCGTAAATCATGCCACATTTACAATGTAAAATTAAATTGTGGATGCCTACGCAGAGGCAATGCTTTATCGGTGACCCGTCACTCCCTTCCTTCTAACCATCCGGCTATTTCCCCTAACCACCTTCTCCCCGCTATGATATTATTCTTTCAAACCTCTAATAATTGTGTCAAGGATATATTGATTATATTGCAATCGTTTTACTTAATAACTTTGTGTCTCAAAGTGTTTTCATGGTAATAAACAAACAGATAACTTACCTATTTATGGTTTTAGCAATATATCAAATCCTTTGTTTATGTATATTTGAACGGCAACAAATGCTATTACGGCACAAGATTAATTGAATCCTTATGGTTTATTTTACTATTGTGTGTCCGCCGTATGCATGTTTCCCGACTGGCCGAAGAGTTTATAAATTCAATTTTGAAGTAACAATTCCAATTTTCTTGCGTAAACTATCGCTAATCATTTTCACAGTTAACATATTGGTTAATGTTATAAATCATTAAGTTACGCATTTGATTAAGATTTTGATTTTGTTACGAGACTGAAAAACGAAAAGGATTAAAAACTGCGACGAAGACAAAATGTAATACCTTTACTTTATTCTTTGTGCCCACACTTGTTTTTCTTTCCTTTATTTATTTCATTTTGGCACATAATTTCACAACTGTCCCTTTCAGTGCATACTATGCTCACAACCGTAATTTTTTTTTTTATGGAGAACATCTATGTTCCCCAATACTTCCATACAATTTTGTGCCTAAAATATTGTTTATGTTAAATCTTACATTATTTGCAAGAAAAGTATAAACATAAAAATTTAGCATTTTCTGAAATATAATAAATGATTAGTATGAATTCAAATCCATCGTCTATTTCAAATATTGAATTAAAATAAGATAAGTTCCGTTATTTGCTCAATCTCTGCATTAAAATAAAATAAATCCAAGTTTGAATCTTTACTTATGTTTGACTATTACAGTATAGTAAATATAATATAAAAAAAATACCAATGATAATAAAAATAATTAATTTGAATAGAATTACTAGCACTTCTATCCTGCATACTACAGGAAATATTATTTATTTTAAGATTTCTCAATAAATCAGAATCACAATTGAAAATAACAAAGATATTGAAAATATTTTACATGCTTGAGTGATCTAACATTACATCCCCGAAAGGTATAAACTGATAATTGCTAATTGTGGGATTTAGAGCTAAACCTTTTGTAGTGGATACGAAATATATCTTTTATTCTATTAAGTTATATTATATCCTTTGTTTTGCAATCATTATAAAGTCAAGAGTCTAATAAAATATTTAGAAACTTAGAGCTTCAAATTAAGAAAACGATATGGTAAGGAAGGTATTATTTTATAAATAAAATACAGATTATTTATAAAACTAATACTGAAATCATTCCGGAGTGCATTTATAAACTAATATTAGGTGGAGTAGTAAGTGGCATTAAATTATATTGAGTCGATCGCGCTACCACTGAGAAACTTCTGTATCGTTCATAAATTATTTAAATAAAATGGAAACGATTCAGTCGTTAGTTGTCATTCGTACTGTATGTATGTATATTACTTTAATATAAAGTTTTTGAACCACACTCCACTCTGTTCAGTGTCCTCGGCACCTGACTACAATCAGGAGTTAATTCAAGTTCTTTTTGAGAAATCGAAATTAAAACTCAAACATGATTAATTTATGGTTCATTTTGGTTTCATTGACTAATTGTTATTGCTTTAAAATAATATCGTTTTTTCCAAAAAATTAATGCTTTAACCAAAATAAATTAATTATTTTCATTCTATTTGAAGTAGTGATTCTGTACTCGAAATATTTAGATTAAATTAGATTAGATTGAAGACTAGCTTTGAGTAACAACAAATTATAGAGTATGGAAATAGAACTCATTTAAAACAAAATTCTAATTTTAACATTATCAATACAAATTATTTATTTTGTTCGAGTTTTAACTATTCTGAGATCATTTTAAAACTAAATGTGTATAATATTTCAATAATATATTCATTTTAAAATTTTACTAACTTCCGAAAAGGCCCAAATAATTGTGTTTGTACAAAGAAAGAAATGGAGACCCTCAACATGCCTACCTACACATCTCAAAACTACATTGAGAATGCTATATTCAAAATTCACTTTAAAGAATTCTGTTTGCTACAACATTAAAAATACTTCATAAAAATATTTAATAATCACCCAAGTATAAAAAAAAATTCACTGTTATCACAACAAGGACCTATTCATTGAGTTTTGTCCAATTTGATATCCATAGACTGATAACAGCAAGGGTTTCAACAAATTCTAGAGTATGGAAATAGAACTCATTATAAAAATCCTAATTCTTCTGAGATCATTTTTTAACTAAATGTTTATAATATTTCAAGAATATATTCATTTTAAAATTTTACTAACTTCCGAAAAGGTTCAAAGAAAGAAATGGAGACCCTCAATATGCCTACCTACGCATCTAAAAACTACATTGATAATACTATATTGAAATTCACTTTAAAGAATTTTATTTGCTACAACATAGAGAATACTTTGAAAATATCTAGTACATTAAGAATATTTAATAATTACCCAAGTATAACAAAAAATTCACTGTTATCACAACAAGGACTTATTCATTGAGTTTGATATCCTTAGACTGATAACAGCAAGGGTTTCAACAAATTCTTCAGTATGGAAACAGAACTCATTCTACAAAAATTCTAATTCTAACATTATCATTACAAATTATTAATTTTGTTAGAGTTTTAACTATTCGGAGATCATTTTTTAACTAAATGTGTATAATATTTCTAGAATATTTTCATTTTAAACTTATACTTACTTCCGAAAAGGTTCAAATAATTTTTTTTGTTTGTATCAACCTGCCGTATTTGTCAAGTGAGGGTTATAACAAGTTTCAAACCATGACTTTTTAATATAGTGGAATGTGTTGTAAGTATATACGTAACAAACTTGTAGACAGGCAAACTGACATTACTGGCTAGAAATCCAATTTTGATGTCATTTGTCTCATAAAGATCAGGAAAACATGTACAACTAACAGGTTTTTAAGGATGGTGAAATTACAAACAGAAGCAGGCTATACTTTCATTTATTTAAAAGAAGTTTATAACTTCTTAAAATTTAATAGTTAAAGTCAGATTCAATTATATTTTGAACGTATTAATTAGAAGTAATTAATATCTTTAAGTTCACTAGCGAAATACCAAGAACTATTTTCAGGGAAGATAATAAGAAATTATTCAATTATTTCAGATTACATGGCTTTCTTATTACAAAATGTTATGAGGGGAAATTATTTCATAATGTAAATTTTTGTTTGATTTTTCGGAATTAAAAAAAAAAGGGTGTAAAATTATTTATCCGGAAAGGGAACCTTTCCATGGGCTTATGAGATAGTGCGATTATCAATGAGACGAATAAATATCTGAAGAATTAAAATAAGTTTATATTTCTCATACTTCAATCAGTGAGTGAACATAAAAACTTATTAAGGACCATGGCGCAGTTATAGAGCTTTTAGTATCGTTTGAGTTGTGGTTTTTGTTCCCGCTTAGTAAACTTCGATGTAAAAGAGTGTCAACCAGCAAGTAATCAATATCTTTGGCTGTAAAAATTATAATTACTCCAAAAAAAGAAATCTATAGATTTTAAAATATTTTTTGCCCAAAGCAGAGCTGCAAAAGCAAAAATTACTCCCATCGTATGAGCCCTACTCGCAAATCTCATACTGCATTTACCACTTGATATAATTGTTTCAATAGAAGGAAATTGATAATACGAATGTAAAGTCGATCAATTTTTTAATTTGCCGATTCAAGGTTTTTAACTAATTGAAGGAGGAGTAAAATATTTGAAGTTAGTTGTGCTTATACAGGATATTGTGGCACCAAATAAAAGGATCGAAAGTCTCTCTGTTCCACGTATTGGATCAAAAAGTGTTATAGGTTTTAATTTGTAAATATTTTTATAGTAAACAAAAGATGTCCATGCGTCCGGAACAATTTACGATTTTGTACTTCCCTTAAGTCAATTATTAGTAAAATATATTGGAGAAAAACATTTATTTTCCAGGTATTCACAACAGAAGAAAGATATGAAGACCCTACCTACGCATCTAAAATCTACAATGATAATGCTATATTCAAAATTCACTTTAAAAAAATCATATAAAACATTGAGAATACTTTAAAAATATCAAGAACATTCAGAACATTTAATAATTACCCAAGTATAAAAACAAATGTCACTGTTATCACAACAAGGACTTATTCATTGAGTTTTTTCCAATTTCATATCCATAGAATGATAACTCCAAGGGTTTCTTAGAAACGTCACTGATAAGATTTAAAAGATTTAAAGCAGTGGTTTATACACTGAGAATCAGTTTATAAAAATATAATGGCAGTTTTGAAAATGAGACTCATTGTAATTATAAGTTGTAAATTGCATTGATAAATAACTTTATAAAATGCTTTATTTTAAAATCAGCTCTCTTAATGAGTTGTTTTACATCTAGTAAAAAGTAGAAAAGTATGTTCATGACTGAAACGCTTTATGAAGATTAAATTCCCGGTTCAGCAAATTGTATAAGTTGAATGATAGAAAAGATTTTTTTTTAACCACTGGGCGGTTAATATGTTGCCTATGTATTCATAAAGTTTTGAAGGGGACTTATTGTCGTCATTTACTAGGTAGGATCGATGGTCATTTTAAGAAATGTTTGCATCTAGGGTACAACGTCAATAGTTGATTTCCCATAATCTACTAAAAAACGTATATCCATCCCGTCTGGAAAATGTC
Source organism: Riptortus pedestris (assembly GCA_019009955.1). NCBI lineage: Eukaryota > Metazoa > Arthropoda > Insecta > Hemiptera > Alydidae > Riptortus > Riptortus pedestris. Next base: position 110,095,178 of record CM032233.1, read on the forward strand.
AAACAAAAATTGGGTTTCGCTCTAAATTATATATATTTGACTGTTTTCTTTGTAAATTTTAATAGCTAGATTGCTAATGGCTGAAATCACATATACAAATACACAAAAAAACATTCTCAAACAGAAAGAAATATACGTTTACTACTTTCATTTGTAATTATTTTTTTACGTTATTTTTATATTTTCAAGATTTTTTCATTTACCCAAATAAGTAATGCTATTATAAAAATACCGACAATTATATAATAATGTGAATAATAATTAGTGTAATAAAAAATAGCGAATTTTAATATGTTTATAAATTGTTATGTGTAGGGGATGTGTTTTGCTATTATTCCTGTTATTAGCCCAACTTGTTCTGTACTGTCCTGTTTATAATTGTCTACTTATTTGTTCTCTATCTTATGGATTAATATTTAAGTTATAGATCTGTGTATATTACCATTAAACTTCGAATTTCTCATTATTAATTTTTATTTAGTACTATAATTAATATTTTTATTTTATTTTCATAAATTAAGTGTAAATTTGTCACATTAATGTCTTCAGTTAAAACCCAGGTATCGAACTCGTGAGTGTTGGTGGATGTTTAAATATAGAAACAATCATTCAAATATAAACCTAACTTAGCTCTAGATTTTTGAATGATGTTGCATCATTTCAAAGATTGTACTACTTATTTTATATGACGTCATGGTATTGTTACCCAGATAAACCGTTTTAGGATGACATCATTTACTATTACTCAGAATGGGTACTAGTATATGATGTCATCTTAAAGTAAAATTTTAGAACCCATTCTTAGTATTTCAAGAAGAATGACGCCATCCAAGGCAGAAGACCTATGTTTTATGACTATGATTGTTCAATACTCAAAGGTGACGATAAGAGGTCTACACAACGATAAAAAATGATCAAAATCTCAAGATCTCCATGTGTATCATATATATAACTTATAAGTGATATTTATAATTAATCCGTGATATGATCAAGTTTTTGAAGCCTCCAAAACTTAAGCGATATAGATCTAATCTGGAATTTTACTTTGCCAAAGTATTAAAATTTGTTCATAAATTAATTAAAATGATTTCATAGTTCGTGGAATGTTTCTTGCCCCCATTTCTATCTAATAAGAGCTTCCCAAAAAGTTACGCATACAATAATTTCTAACGTAATACTCAATGTGTTTTGTTAAATAATCTGTGTGTTAAAATTCAAGGAAGTGACTGGCATCCATTATGCATTTTTAGCAAATTAATATTTAATTCTGACCAATTCCCTACTTTTATTGAGTAAATGAAATGTTTTTTTTTCTAAATTAATATATATTTCCTCTGACTATTTGGATTCATTGCAAAATGGCACAGCCATTGCTATCATTAAATGCTCTTTTATGAGGCTAAGAATGAAATTACAAAATTATAACAAGTGGAGATGCCATCAATTCTTGAAAGCATCTCTCTAGGTCCAAAATAATTACTTGAGAGGCAGCTAAAAATAATGTTTAGTTCATTAATTCTCAATACCCATAATTATAATCGATTATTTCGATTTGTGGGTTAATGATATATATATATATATATATATATATATATATATATATATATATATATTTGACTGTTTTCTATGTAAATTTTAATAGATAGTTTGTTAATAGCTAAAATCACATATACACACATACACAAAAACATTCACAAACAGAAAGAAATATACGTTTAATACTTTCATTTGTAATTATTTTTTTACGTTATTTTTATATTCTCAAGATGTTCTCGTTTACCCAAATAAGTAATGATATTATAAAAATACTGCAATTATATAATAATGTGAATAATAATTTGTGTAATACAAAAATAGCGAATTTTAATGTGTTTAAAAATTGTTATGTGTAGGGGATGTGTTTTCGCTATTATTCCCGTTATTAGCCCAACTTGTTCAATACTGTCCTGTTTATAGTTGCCTACGTATTTATTGTCTATCTTATGGACTAATATTTAAGTTATAGATTTGTGTATCTTATTTACCATTAAACTTCGAATTTCTCATTATTAATTTTTATTTAGTACTATAATTGTTATTTTTATTTTATCGTCATAAATTAAGTGTAAATTTGTTACACTAATGTCTTCAATTAAAATCCAGGTATTGAACTCGTGAGTGTTGGTGGATGTTTAAATACAGAAATAATCATTCAAATATGAACATAACATAACTCCAGATTCACTTTAAAAAGAAATTCCGGAAAGATTTTGCATCATTTCAAAGATTGTACTACATACTTATTTTATATGACGTCATGGTATTGTTACACAGATAAATCGTTTTAGGACGACATCATATACTATTACTCAGAATGGGTACTAGTATGTGATGTCATCTTAAAGTAAAATTTTAGTACCCATTCTTAGTATTTCAAGAAGAATCACGGCAGAAGGCCTATGTTTTATGACTATGCTTGTTCAATACTCAAAGGTGACGATAATAGATCTACACAACGATAAAAAATGATCAAAATCTCAAGATCTCCATGTGTATCATATATATAAGTTATAAGTGATATTTATAATTAGATATGCGATATGATCAAGTTTTTGAAGCACCCAAAACTTAAGCGATATAGATCTAATCTGGAATTTTACTTCGCCAAAGTATTAAAATTTGTTCATAAATTAATTAAAATGATTTCATAGATCGTGGAATGTTTCTTGCCCCCATTTCTATCTAATAAGAGCTTCCCAAAAAGTTACGCATAAGATAATTTCTAACGTAATACTCAATGTGTTTTGTTAAATAATCTGTGTTAAAATTCAAGGAAGTGAATGCTATCCAATACGCTTTTCTAGCAATTTACTATTTAATTCTGATTTCTGATTCATTGGGAAATGGCTCACGCATTGCAATGATTAAATGCTCTTTTATGAGGCTAAGAATGAAATTTCAAAATTGTAACGAGTGAAGATGCCATTTGTTCTTAAAAACATCTAGCTCTCTGCATCCTAGTTTCATGGTTTCCTAGGTACAAAATAATTACTTGAGAGGCAGCTAAAAATAATTTTTAGTTCATAGGTTCTCAACACTCAATAATAGTAATGAATCATTTAGATTTGTGAGTTAATGATTTTATCTTCGATGCCACTCTCTGGAAATCATACTAGCGCATTAGGGCAAAAGGTGTTTAAAATTCATAATGTCAGATTATATCTATCTTATATATATCAGAGAGATTATGATACAAATCGATAAGAAAGAAGGAAATAATAATTGGGTAATACTTATTGAAACATTTTAGAGGAGAATGATTATCTTCCCGCTAGACAATAGTTGCTGTACAAGTGCTACACAACAACGCATGAAATGATCATAGAACATGAATATTGGTATCATTAGAGCGGCCTCCCTGTCCTCAAAATGAGACATAAAGAAAAATGGTTGGCCAATAGAAATAATAAAAGAAGCTAGAAAGCAGGTATACTTCCTGGTATAACGAGAACTATGCGCAAATTTTTGAATTCCCATTAATATATGTCACGAAAAACATAAATATATTTAAATATATATATAAATATTTTCACCCGATGTGTGCCTCTTCCCATTTCTCGGAATGGAATTCTCTCCCATAATAATAGAGGGAATTATATGCCATATTGCCAGTAATATAACACACTAATGTAACAATCCCCCATGTAACCAATTTCTTAAAATTATTAATACGGTAAAATGTAATTAATATTTAGCCAAATTCTGTCCCTGAAAAGCGCTAATAACGTTATAGTCATATCTGTGCAGCATGATAATAATAAGAGAGGGGTTGTAACTATTTTCGACTTTTATTTAATACGATTACGGTAGAAGCATTTAACCAAAGAACATGGCTATCAAAGTAAAAATTTAATAATATAGCAATGACAAAATATTTTGATTGTATTAGATCATTGGATATCCCTAGGGCCTAATTAATTTCTAAATCGTAAAAAGTCTTATTTTCTTCGTGCAAGCACTAATATACTTCATATTATGGTCCAATTTACTTTGTAATTCGTCTCATAAATATGACTAATGACTTGGCAATATTCTTAGATAAAACATAATATCCTCATGGCATTCAATAATGCCTGTATATCATTTTAAATGAACCATTATTTTATGAAGAGCGTCTCAAAATCTTCAGTCTACCTCGGTTAAATATATAATCAGACTGATATGATTTAACTTCGCTCTTTGAAATTTAGTGTCACTGAGGTTCTGCCAGCCACATTTATGCAAGCTCACAACCAATATAAAACAAGCCAATAAAGTATATGGAAAATAAAATCAATTTTGCAATAAAGTAATTTATAATTTATTTGTTTAAAAATTACCTACATTGAGTTCATCCAGAGCAATAAGAAACAATATTGTTGAATTTGGGCCCCTTCGCCTTTATTTATTATTATTTGTTTTGGTTTTAACTAAAGAGATGAATTTTAAAAATATATAATGGATAAAAATGTAAAAAAAATAAAATGGTTGTAATCCAACAGGAAGAATTTACTGAAGAAAATAATCCCATCCTTTAATGGATTATGACGGAGTGAATATTCTTCAAGCATAAAATGCTTTATCCGCACAATGTTTGAAAATATGTAATCCATTGACACTTCAAATCCACACCCTCATCCGAAGTTGCGTAGAGCATAATACTATAGATATATATTTTAACTCGAAGTGTAGGGGGAATTAAACGACGCAAAAATGCGACCAACGAATCTTTTACCATGTTATCATAGAAACGACTAAACCATTGGAATTCGTTTGAACAGTGGAAGAGAAACAACCGTCAATAATTTGCCTCAGCTGATACATATCCGGCTTTACATTGTATGAACTAATTTGGCACCTGGCCATTAAATTGGCTGTCTAGCATTTGTATAAGAAACTCTAATTTATGACCGCATTAGAAAGAGGTTATCAACAATGTTCCAACTAATCACTTTAAAAGCCAAGAGAAAAATTTAACATAGCAATTCTATATTTTAAGATGTACTTTTGCCTACGGCCCCATTCTAGTTCAAAGGCTCTATAATACAATCCATTTCTAAACTATTTTCTGTATCATAAATTTTTGTTCTAATGTATTTAGTGCCCCTGGCCATAACCTAAAAAATGAAATGATTAAACGCCAAAAAATAAATCAATTAGCAGAAACTGTCAATTTTGTAATCTTAATTTTAGAAATTAATTGTGTTTCTAGAGTGACTAAATAAGAAATCATTTAAGCTGCACTATCATTCCTTTATAGTTTTTCCCACTTAATAGTAACCACCGATATTTTATATTTAACAAGAATTTCGTTGTATTAGCATTTAATCTCACGTGCTACTCAATAACTAATTAAAGCGTGGTGTTACTCACGATTATAGATTTTATTTGATTTAAAGCCAAAAATGGAATCTATAATATTTTTGGCTTTAAATCAACTGTGGATATTTTAAAATGTGTTTTTATTACTATATTCTATGTAATATATCATACTACACTGCATTGAATTTATTCAAACCCGTATTTAGTACATATTTTCATTCCATCCTCAACCATTTTAAAATTAATCTTAAATAATGAAATAGGATTTAAAGTCATACACCATGGATAGAATTCCATCTTAACTCGCGATTTTTGTTCATAGTGGTCATTCAACTAGTAAATACACGTAACAGAAAACACACAATTTCGATCAAACTAATATTTTGAGATAGTGTAAAATAAGGAAAATCGGAATATTGTTTTTCTATTCAAGGCCGTTCTTCTACAGAATTGTTTCATGATTTCATCAAAACAAGATTAAATTTCACGAATGAACATAATATGAGTGTTATGTAAAAATTTATCAATAACAAAATTTTCACTTTCCCACAAAACAGCGTACGAGTTCCATCAATAATTCCTCCCTCTCGGAGATTTGAATTCCCATGTTCATTTTGGTCTCTAATTTAATCTATAATTCTGACTAGTTGCCCTTCTGGTATTAGGCCCATTGTTTGCTTTAGGTAAATAAGTTATTATTTCTATTAGTATCAGGAGATAAAAGGAATTAAAAGATACTTCTATCAGTATCTTTTATATCAGGAATAATACATTTTAGAAAATGTACGCATTTTTTAAATGATGTAAGGCTTGTACGTAAGAGAAATATGCATGATGATATTTTTATTTATGGCATAAATAATATTATTAGTAAATGAGAAAACTGAAAATTAAGTGTAAGGTTTGTTTTAATCTCCTTTCGTGTTCTCATGCAAATGCGTTATATTATACAATATATAGCAGCTGAAGCTTTGTTTTGATTGATAGATAAACCAAAACATCTTGATTATATATACTACGATTACTTTAGAAAGAAGAAAGGAAATAATTATAGAATAATATAGGATTATAATTATTATGCAATGGTAATGAATTAAACGTTTCATTACTTCAATACGTCTTTAATTAAATGCCAGATGTGATAATAGTATTCAACATGATACACATCTAGTGTAGCGGGAGTTATTTCATTAGTATAATGCCGTGGGGAAATTTCATTCAAAATATTCCCACTGTTTATATGCTCAGTTTTAGAATTTATAAAGCTTCTGAAATTAAAATTAAACGCTGACTACTATTAATATTTAATAAAACAAAATATGCACTTAATATTAAAATCTACTTGCCTTTTGTATAAACGTATAAATATTATTGATTAAGGTATTTCGTGTAATCTTTTAGGTGACAACTCACATATAAAGTTGAGAATACGAAATAATCTGGGAATAATTAATAGTTTAAAACAATATTATCGCTCTATCTGTAGAACGAGGAGGTACAAATCCCGAGCTGCATACAAGTCTCCAACGCTTTTAGAATCATTTTAAAATATTACCCAATCAATTTTTCTACCCAAAACTTAAAGTATACATTCTGAAGAATGCTAAATAACCATTTTTTTTGAGAAACAAATAACGGCAAAAAATGTATTTTTTTTTAAATGGCTTTCTTATTTGTGAACTAGGAATAGCCTTTATGGAGTTATATCAAATTGTTCTCTGAATAATAGTTATTCTTCTGATCATTAATACACTTTGGATAAAACCTTTTTAATTTTGAACATTTTTTTTAATGAAGATTGTTTTTATCTAAGTATCTAACATATCTATAACGAATGAATAATCTTTTCCTTAGTGCAATGTATTTGGTAATTCATTATGTATTTAAATGTCAGGACAAGATATTGTCCTATAAATTTGAGTGTTATCAAACAGCGGCAGGTGTCAGTGGGGATAATGAATGCAATTAAAATATATTAAAAAACTAATTTTAAATAGGTTATAGTATTATTTATTTTGGAGCAAGCAATATTATTTGTGTTTGTTAATTTCAACCTTAGGCTGGTATGACCAAACCAAAGTAATATTGTGCTCTCCAAAATAAATAACTTTAAAATGCATTAAAAATACTCCCAGTCTGAGGATGGTGATTCATTGATCACCGAAACCAGTCGCAGTAAATAAAACTCATATGGAGAGAGGAGGGCAATATCTTATCATGACATACCTTGAATTCAAGATCCTGCATAACCTCGCTACATATAAAATATAATAAATTAGAGGTAACCGGTAAATTTATAGCTGAGGAATTCAAGTCTTATTCTAAAGATTCATTTAATTAAAATATATCTTCAGAGTGAGACGCGGACAGTAAAATCTTCAATGGGTCATTTATTATATTTTTAATTCCAAAATTTAATTTATGAGCATCTAGCGGTCAAATAGATTAAAACCGATTATCATAAATTATCAACAGCCGTGTGGAATTTTAATATAGACCATAGAGACAAAGCTGTAGATGTGACATTTTTATAGGAACAGTCGAAGAATAGTTTGTGACTGTGATCGCATTTAAAAGAGGGTGGTTGATAGATCGGAGAAGAGCTAGGCACCCACGCTTCCACTCTTGCTATTCCTGTACTCGAAGAACTGTTGGTGGCGCCTCACACTATCCGAGACACCTATACAAAACATCCTCTCAAGACTATCACTATTTTCTACCTCACATGGCTAAAAAGGTGTTGTTAAACCTAGTTACTTGAACATAGTTAAACAACGTTTCAACTTTAACTGTACCTCGAGTTGACTCAAATTTGATACCATCTCATGATTAAGAAGTTTGTAAAGTAAGTGTTAGACATCGCAAATAAATTACATTGACCCATGGAATGCGTATATGTTGAATAAAACCTTAATTTTTGACCATTTTGTATTCGATCTCGTTGAACGATTTAATGTGACTGTGACTACGTGTGTTAAACAATACTGTTACGAATAATTTTAGTACATACCCTTCCTTGTGTTCGGCTGCTCTGTCCCGCTGTCGCCTGTTCTTGAACCAGTTGGACACCTGGGTGGTTGTCAGCCCCGTGGCTTCTGCCAGTTCCCGCTTCTCCCGAGGACTGGGGTAAGGGTTATGGGCATACCAATCTCTCAGAACTGATCGCGACTTCTCTTTGAAACAGTAGGAAGTCTCTTCGCCGTCCCAAATGGTCCTGGGGAGAGGAAACTTGCGGCGTACTCGGTATTTGCCGACTGCACCTAATGGCCGCCCGCGGAGTTTCTCTGCTTCGACGTAATGTGCTTTTAACCAGAGTGCTTGGAGCTTAGCGTGGTTATGGACAGAGAACTGATGGCTCTCAAGGATCCTATAGAGTTCCTTGAAGTTGCCCCTGTGGAAGGCGACCATCGCCTTCGCCTTGAGAACGCTCTCGTTGCTATGTAGCTTCTCGCAAGCAGGAAGGGACCAGAGGAACCTGCCGAGGCGGTCCATGTTGCCCGCCTGCTGGAGTACTTCGCAGACACATGCTACTTGTTCTTGAGTGAATCCGAAGCTGGGGAGGAGTTGGGCCGAACCTCCCTGCGGCGAGTGCTGTGCCCCGAGCATCTAGACCTACTCGCACACCCTCGCCCCGACACTGCTCACCCTCGACTGACCTGCGCTAACTCCCCTCATTCTCCCATTGGCTCCTCCAAACCACGCCCCTTTCCCCCTCCTCCTCCTATAACTCATCCATGGATCCAATCCCCCCTTTGAAATATTATTTCTTTCATTTAATGAACCTTTTCAATTGGGAGGTAAATAGTAGGACTGCCATGGGGCCCCCTCCCCTACTCTACTCCAACAAAACCACCACCGCCTAGGGACAATAAAACCTGACATTATTTAGTATATCTGATTCGGGTCGAGATACTCATTAATTTCTCTATTACACGGCCAATGGGGTGGCCTTTTATTTACATTTATCTTACAATAAATATAATGGAAATAACTAAGAGCATTGGGGTACAGATAATATCTGTATAATGGCTTTAGCTCCGTCGTTCATCCACTTAACTAATATCTTTCCACCTCGCATTGTTCATTATATCGACGCCTTATTGTATAGCTTTATACTTGATTAAGCTTTGAGTTGCCACATTAGGACATATTGCTACAATACACATTCCTCCCCCTGCAAGTATTACAGTCAGACTCTCTATAGAATACTTCAATACAATTTCTACTCTTACTCTTATTCTCATTGTAATGTGCCGCCAAATTTATGAAGAACGCTTGTTTTAAACTATCCCATAGAGGGCTGTATCAAATACACATGCATGAACTCACAACACACACACACGCACGCGCGCGCCCGAAAACGCATTTAAAAATTTATTAAAATAACTTTATGTGTGTGAGTATTTATATAAACAGTAACGACAACAATAAATTTTACACTTGCTAAAGGGCATAATAGCCACGAAGATGATTGCCCAAACAAACAACATATCTATCGACAAAAAAAAATATTCCTGAATTCCCATATTAAATGATCGAAACAATTCAAAATGGTTGTTCCAACGTATTTTTTTTTTCCTTCCATGTCACATAAGCAGAAGCTCGACATGATTCATATATTCTGTCATAATTTCATTTTTAACCCTGAAATGTTTCCACTAGCATTGTTTATTAAGCTTTATAATGTTTATGTTTTTACTGCACGTATAAATCATATCTGAAATGATGCTTACCAACATCACATATCTAAAATAATTTATGTAATGCCTAGATTTTGTATACAAATAATTGGGAGTAGAATGCAAGATCAAACTATGATCTTTACCCAAATTAAGTATTTGTGTAAAGAATAAATTATTGTCGTATTTTGGGCAACGTATTGAGTTAAATAATGACTACATGTAGAAAGGTCAATATTTTATAATATTTCTACTGATCCCTTTTTCCGAACGTCATCATCTTGGTGAGAGCCCAGCCACTGTTATGTGGCATTTACCCACTGGAGATCTTCCAACAGGAGGGCGTCTGTAACTATTTATTAATAGTACCGTTATTGTAATTTTAGGCATTAAATCAACTGAAGAGAAGTTAAAAATAACAAGAATAAACAGGGTGGACAAATAAATTGAATTCTTTATGATCTTCGAAAACAGACTGGGCCTATTTAAGAGATCCCATCAGCTAGAAGGTTAATCAGAGAATTGAAAAAAATCTTCATAGATATGAGATCTAAAAGCATAATTCTAGATTAGACGTTTTAATTGATAGAGCTTATAATGTATTACTTGTGTTGCAATTGAACTGAGAATAGATGTGGATAGATAACTAGTATACAAAAATCTCTTAAATGATCAAGGATATTAGTGATAACATAGATAAGGGAAATTTCTTACATTCATCACTTTACATTACCTTGAAAGAATGGCTACAGGATACAGTAGGATAAACAGAAATATAAAAACCATAAGGCACTCTCGAGGAGAAATTCTTCATAGCTCTGCAGAAAGGTGTCCAATTCAAAGTTAATGATATATTAGACCTGTTGCTAATCAAACTTAGCCAATTCAGGAGTGTTCATTAGGTTTGGAGAGATCCCGTCGAATTAAATGGAAGCACAACTTTAAATATTTAATTCAATTTAAAAACTTTGGATTATTAAAGATAACATTTATTATAGTTTTGCAGATATTTTCAAGATTTATAATATTCTACAAAATATGTCATTTAAATTTTTACTAGCAATATTAGTAGAGAAAAATATATAATAACAGCCCGATACTAGAACAATTCTACTCAGTGATTCGTATTTTACTTGCGTTAATTGCATAAATTATATTCTATATATTACTTTAAAAAAGTAAAAGCAACACCTACTACAGTCAGAAAATAGGCTAGGAAATGAAGGGCATTCATGAGTGACTTAAGAAAATTGTAATTTACGTTTTAAACTGTTTAGCGACATTTAAGGAAGGTCTAGAATGCAGGTTTGGCATAAAAGTAAAATGAATTTTTATCAAAGACCACACAATATTCAACAAAATAAAAATGAGTTTTTAATCAATCTGAGAGTATTCCTGGCTAAATTATAATTGCTTTTTTAATGGATCAACGTTATTTGACTGTTTATTACAATAAAGTTTTGAAAAGTGATTTACAAACGTTCCCCCCATCCAAGATTGAACAAACTTCATATTTTTCAATTTATAGTGATAGAAAACCAGTAGAGGACCAGAGAAATGATAGTTTGGAAAAAAAAAAACTTGATCTAACAGCCTGCAGAATTAAGAAAACATTGAGTACTCAAATAAACATGAGAATGCTCAATATCGATACTGAATACAACCCAGACACTATAAAGTCCATATCTTAAGGCGCAGTCCAATAGAGATAAGATAGTAAAATTGATAACAGTAGCAGTATCGCTGAAACAAATAATACATATGCCATCTAGTGAATTGATTGGAATTTAACTTAATTTTATGATAATTAGTTTTATTATTATTTATTAACGTCCACTTTTTGCAACTAAGGCTAATTGGGACGGGTTACCTACAGGTTACCACCCTTTTCTAGCCAGGGTGGGATTTAGGATGTTATTTAATGAATTCCGTCACTAAATAATTTACTTTGCCCAGGCGGGAATCGAACTCGTCACTCTAGGTTTACCATGAGATTAAGGCCAATGCTTTAACTCGCTGGCTAACCTGAGCCCCTAATGTAATTTTAATGACGGATATATATTTGGATGCCTATAAAAATTTGAGCAACCTTTAAACGCCACTATCAGTCTATGCAGTAAAATATAATCATAAATTTTGAGTTGAATTCAACTTCATTAGAAAATAATGGTGACTTTTTTAAACGGGGAGGGGAGAATACATATATAATGAAAAATTGAAAATCAAAGTTAAAAACAAATAATTTCATCATCAAAGGGTTTTGAGGGTGCGATAACTATTTTGATTGAAAAAATGGTAAGAGCTGAGCCTTTGAACATTTATATTATGATTGTTGCATCTAATCCTTACTCAGACCGACTAAAGTATTTCAGGCAAAAGAAAGGATCTTAACGTCTCCAAACCAGCTGTCTTTATTAACTTATTTCCAATAACAGACGTTTCATCCTCCTGTGTAAATTTTACATACATACATTAAGGCAATTCATAATTTTCTTAGATACTTAGACTACTAATTAACTTTTAAAATTATTCTTCCCAGTCAATACAACATTAAATCTCCTCAGGAGAATAAAAAACTCTTTACCAAGTGGTAATTTGTCAAACATATATTTATTTGTTTGGTTTCACGCAATTTGTAGCGATTTACACCCTTCATCAAGTAACCAAATGGCAAAAAATACTCTAAATTGTAGAATGTAATGTATCTTCATATTTATAATTGCTGCTGGGCAATATCACTAGTGGAAAAGAAAATAAGAACTAATTAAATAAAAACTATTAAAATAGAGAACAATATTGAACGGGAAAAGGTCATGAAAAGGAAATAGAAACAGAACACGTATAATTAACAAAAACAAAAAACGAAACAAAAGCTTAATATTAAATTCGAAAACAAAAAGTATTTTATAAAAGGAAGTAAAACTATGATTAGTAATAATTTATAATAAACGAAAATTTATTTCAAACTTTGTAAAATCTTACACAAGCATTCACAATCACATACGTACACGCACGCACTCACCTACACTTACGGATGCACTCACAATAAACAATATCTAGTCTCTTAACAGGTAGGTTCTATAACCCTCACGGGTTATTCATTTTACTTAAGGGCCATAGTTAACTGTAATCATAAATATATAACAATAATAAAATCCTAGATTATGATTGTTGTTAATATATTGTATTTGATCTGATCTCCGACTAAGACGGAGGTAACTTTTGACAGCGATAAAAATCTCTTATGTATCTACTCAACAGGGCATTTTATTAGAGAATGTTACATCTTTTCCTTTTTATAGCAATTTTCATAAAGCCATGACTGAAAATTAATGTAGATCGTCCTAAGACGATGCGAGTCAATAGCGAAATGTCCTTCACTCATGGGGTGCGTCAGATAAGCAGATATTTCTTGTGCCCCAATGCTTAACATATGATGGAATGCCGCACAGTGGTGCGAAGCCGGCAAAAACCTATTTCAGCAAAAGTTGAAATTTGGTTTTGAGAATTTGATTTCTTTATAGTTTAGTGGTTGTACCTTTTTGTTTGGGTGGCCTTTTTAATTAATATAATTTCCATTGCCAATAGAATAACATTTAAATCGACATGTTTTTCACAAAATAATCTAACTTCTAAGCCAAATTTAAAAGATAAATTCTGACCCTTAAGACTGTCTATTTACAAATTTCATTCTGGCAACGTTAATACTGTATGTTTCAAGTTTTTTGTTGGTTTCTAATTTGTTTTTAATCCGTTACGTATAAGCCCTTAAAACGAGTTCTAACAAAATAGAGATAAATTCCTTCTTTCTTTGTATAAGGTTTCAAAAAAAGCTCCACAAAGCTCCAAGCTCTAACTTATATTTTCTTCAAGATTAAGCCTATGAGTAACTATTTTATAAATATCTCATCCACCTTCGTCCACTTTTGTGAGAAAATGAGGTTTAAAGAAAATTTACCATCAATAAATACCGGGCATTAGGCGCTCTGTTTATCTATTGCTTTAGGCATTTGTATTTTTATTTTTGGGTATTTTTGAACTAAAGTTGTATTCTCTTCACCAGAACTTACAACTTTTATATATATATATATATATATATATATATATATATATATATATATATATAGATTTTGTGGGTTGGTGTTGTTTGATGGTGAGCGAAATGTGATTTTTTGTTGAGAATTTTGAAAATATAATTATTGATAAAGAATATATAATTTTTCAAAACTTTGATAGAATAATTCGTTTTTATGTCGTCGATGGCATCCTGATCTTTTCATTTTGATAGTGAATAGATGCCTATTCTTTTTCAATATTTTTATTTCGTAAAAGATTTTTATTGGTTCATTTTTTGTTGCTTATATTTTATAATTCTTTGGGCAGGATATGCTACTATGTAAATTGATTTGAATATGTATTATATATCTCTTTTATTATGTTTATTCAAGTTTAAATAAAATAATTTATTGATTTATTTATTTAATGAATTATGAATTTCAATAAATAAAATAATTGAATAAGAAATGTAAATAAAATGCCCATATTGAAGGAAGAATGTTTTTATTTTTTCATTCGAAATAAATTTTTGTGTAATTTTTTTTATTTTGGACTGATTATAATTAATCAATTTCGTTCTAATTTTAGCGATGTCTGAAAATTTTTAAATTATCCTTAACGAGTAGAGGTTTTTCAACGTATTCATGTTTAGTTCTTTGTTTAATTCTATTACAAAACAACATTTTCAACAACGTCAACATATATTATAAATATTACAAAGCATTTTTTAATGTAGTTTCAAAGTTAATGGGATTTTGCCGCGTATTGTGGCTTTTGGACCACTGTGTGCCGCCCCTTGTTCTAATCTTTATTTCTCCTGGAGTCTACTTTATCAAAATAAATTTCAAATAATATGTTCGATGCTCACTACACTCACCTCTTTGGTCCTATTTCGGTCATGAGCGAACTTCGTCTCTTGTTTACTTGAACCTTTTGAATGTCGAATTTGTTTACGATCAAATCAAAATTGCAGTAATTAGAGCGTTTACAAATAATGTGTGTAAACTGAGTTTACTCTCACCAGAATACGGTTGTTGAACAATTTCTGATTTCCCTTAAGGGCAATTTTGTAAAAACCTATATTTGCCTTATCATTTTAGATATTTAGATGATTAGGAAAAAAAAACAACCTTTTTTAGGTTGGTATTTTTTTTTTACGTTTCCTTTTAAGGAATTCTTTAAAATAAAACTTTGAACTCTTTAAGGAAAGCTTTAAAATAAAAGAGTGAAAGAAGTACTTTAATTATTTATTATTCAGCAAATGTTTTTGTCACCTGTCGAAGTTCTAGTTTGTTCTGGGTATATATATATATATATATATATATATATATATATATATATATATGAGAAATTTACAAGTAACCCACAAGCGTGGGTACCTTCTGGTTCGAAAAATCACACTCTCAAGCCAAACTATCCAAATAAGTTGTTCTGCGTCGATCGATTGAACGATACTTACTCCTGGTTGCTATTATTATGCCATAATGTGTTTCACATTAAGTCCAAATGCAAAGTATTCATAATGGACATGCTGTGAGAAAGATAAAATAGTCTAGAAGGGGTTGGCACACGAGCCTAATCTCCACCAACCCTATAAGTCCAGGCAGAGCACTTTCTTGCACAGCTACATGAAGGTCGCCGATCAAACTCATTTACAGCGAACAAGATAATTGTTTAGCCATCGAGAGTTAATATTTGAGTAGTTGTCGGTTGTTTTGAGAGTAGATGTATTATGAAGAAGAGGTCGGTTATGTAGCTCGAAGCAAGCGGCAGCGAAGCGGATCCAGCCGGGACCGTTCCACCCGCTGGCCCTAGGAAAATGGACGCTCTATTCTCCACCCCCCCCCCCACCTCCTCGACTATCTCCACCTAGAAATTTTTCCACTACTCTAATTCTAAACAATACATTTTTGAGATGACCAACGACATATGTAGGTCACTCTTGAGCTGCTGGCCAACAATATTCAAAGTTTTAACTGCCCAAAAAACAGGGGACTCAGTACTAATAGTACATTAGATATTGGACATCGGAGGTCTATAAACGAAACACGAACTTCTTTTTCAAAACTAATATAACACATAATCCTAAAACAATATACAAGAAAATGCTTCGTACACCAGATACAAACATAAATATTTCGAGAAAAACATCATTTTCATGAGTAAAAATCTTTAATGGTTAAAGGTAGTCTTATTTTCATAAATATCGTTATTTAATTTGTAAGATTAGTTATAAGTATTAAAAAGTGTTTATATAAAAATAAAGTAAAGGGAAAAATAAGTTTTTAAAAAAAAGTGGTTATGCAATCCCGCAAGAGACATTTACTGCAGGATTGCATACACATTTGACAGACTAGGGCGGAATGAAGAGCATATGAAATGAAATCTGATATGAAAAGGAGTCACAGGGAATCCTTGGTTCCTGTCACATCATTGTGAAGAGCAGGGCACTGATGATGGAGCGTATGCTCTGAAAGCGCTCTGTCACAACGAATAAAGAACAGTGAAGGAACGAGCCGTTTTTTCTTACCTGAGAAATGAAATCTATTTATTTCCAACAAATATTAACATAACATAATAGGATAAGTCAAATATTTTGGTCCGGGCGATGATAACCTAGTAGTTTTTCGCACTAAAACCTTATAAAACAAACAAACAAACAAATATCTTGGTTTTCTATATAACATTTACTTAACATATTATATCAATTAATTTCTATGCATATTATATTTCTTACTTATATTTATATAATGCATTCGTTATAAAATTAACTTAAATGTTAAATCTATTAATACATTTTGTTTGTATAAATTAAAGAACTTCATGTCTGGAGGATGTATTTATACAAAAGACGAATACCATCAAAAATGTTAAATTACTAAATAAAACTACAAAACACTTGTCATGAATAACGGACAAAAAGTAATTTATGATCAGAAACATTGTCCTTTTAAGGTTAGATAAGTTTCTCATCATTTACAAAGCTTATCATCCTTTAATAAATTTGCATGCCAATGAAGTAAAAAATGTATGTGATATATTTAGTGTGGTATTGAGATTCTTAACGAAATTAATTTATTACTTATATTTTTTTTAATTTATAGATTTATAAAATGTATTCATGGATTTTGAGTTAATTTTATAACGGATGTATTATATAAGTATAAATACTACTCAGCATAGTAGTAGTTGACCTAGTAAAGAAATTAATTGGCATAATATTAGTAAACGTTTTATAGAAACAATACTTGACGTATCCTATTAATTTAATGGGAATAAATACATTTCATAACTCTCCCCCCCCCCCACTTTCATACAAACTAACATTTTAAATAACATAACATTTTGTGAACACGAATACAACTGCAGTAAAATGTTTATATCTGGCTACATGAATCTACTAATTTACAGGTTAATTTCGGCATTTCAAGATCTGAAATCTGTTGTTTTCGTTCATTATGACCGCGTGTTAGTCCGTAGCGTGACTTCACATTTAATTTTTAAAAAATTAAATTTTCCTGTTTTTTTTGCTTGTTAAAATATATTCGAAGACATCAAATCTCCAGCATGTATTATTATTTTAGTTTAAAAGAAAATATCACCAATTATTTTTAATTGATAGGGTGGCTAATCAAATATTGACTAACTGAAGACGAAAACACATTTTTAAACAAATATGATTCGCCTCTAAACGCGGTTCTGGAGTACACTTTCATTTCTGCATGCCCTAAATAAATGAAAAGCTATATGCACACAAACAACAGGTTTTAGACATCTTCAACTGTTTAAACGGGAGAGGAACACTTTCATATTTAGTGCTTAGTAAGTAAAGGCTCCGAGAAAGAAAAGAGAAAATGTTATGTGAAAACACTTTTGGAGTACAACCCCTGATAAAAAAGTCCGTCACGCAGGGTCTGCGTAAACTAAGCAGACTTCCCACGTGAAGTTATAGAATAGATAAATCTCCATACGAGAGCCGAACTGTTACGAAATTGGCCGAACTAGCTTTTGGCGGGAAACTCAATCGCCCGTTATACTCCAACATTTCATAAAAATGCAAATATCTCGGTTAATATTCAAGATAGAGAATAAATGTATACATCAATATTTATAGTAAATTAAATTTGCAATAAGATTGGTTCTAAACAATGTTTTAATCCGACGTATGGTAACGGAGATATTTCGAATTTTCGAAAATCCCCCCTCTAAACCCCCCTCTCACTGGTCCGATTTCCGCCAGTAACGAACTTGATCTGTCTTTTTGCATAAAACGTTTAAATATCGAGTTTGGTAACGATCAAACAAAAATTGCGACCGCTAGAGTGTTAACAGACAAATATATACATAATTTTGAACGGACCTCATTTTCGTCATCTCCTGGGTAGGATCGATGGACATTTGAAGAAATTTTTCGAAAATCGCGTCATGAGTACGACATCAATAGCTGATTTCCTTTAAGGGAAATCTGCTAATAAGTGATATAGGCTCAATATCGAAGACAACATAAATATTTTAAAATAATAAGTAATACATTTATTCCGTCTAGAAGACACATAGAGATGCGTGCAAAATGAGTATTTTATTGAAATTATTTTGGCAGGTGTGGGGAAAATAGCATTGCAGTTTTCTAAGTGTTGGACTACAGCTGGAAATCGATGTGGAATAATTGTTCAAATTTTGAAAGTATCATATAAACACAGTCATTTTCATAAAATTAACACCCCATGCATATGTTCAATATTAATACCGGCTACAAAATCGTCTATTTCCTAGTGGATAGTAAACGTACAAGCCTTCTCATGTTACGTATTTCGGCTCACATTGCCAGCTCACTAATAGCCTTGCCTCCTGAGAACATTTTATGTTCATGTTATATTGCAATAATGAGCTTAAAATTACTATTAGTACTTACTACTAAAATAACACAATAATTAATTTTATTTTAGAAATTATTCAAATGTGTTTCCTTTTCTATAAGTGAATGGAGTAGTAGTGGTCACACATATATTTTTAACACTATTAATTCAATGCTAGTGGTGGGTGCAGCTTAGTGGTAACGCGAAGGACGTTTACATTTCAAGGATTGATGATCCACAGAAGAAAAAAAAAACTCATTGAGAATTGCACTGTTGAAAGTATTGATTCCACACAAGGGTAAAAATTATTCTTTATGAAAGGCTCATTATTGTGATATCAAAACGAGAATGCTGAAAGTCATTTAGTACCTGATCACTAGACCTGAGATCCGTTAATACAAATTTTGAAAAAAAAACATCCATACTTTAAATTAAAATCATTATAAATCAATTTCACACACACACACACATATACAGTGATTCAACATCCCTTTATTTAAGTAGATCAAAAACTGCCTTAAGATGATTAGAAATCTGACATTGAAACACTTCATACAGCTAGACAAAGGTAGAATCATTTCTTTACTCCATCACATGTGAATAACAGTGATTTAATAACTGCTATAATATGTACGTTCTTTCGTGACAACAACCGTAGTGGTAAAGTAATTGTATTAATAAAACTGATGTTATTATACATTGTTTTATTCCTTATTTTAGTATTAAGATATATAACATTAAATTCTATATTTATAATTGAGGAGTCCGGAACTCTTAATGTTTGTTAAAGTCACGCCTCAGTCCTAATTCTTCCCATCACTTCCAATTGCCACAGCCATAAATAGACAGTTTCGTTTTGTATGTTTGCTGTTCTATTAATTCTTTCTTACAAAATATGTAAATATAAGTGTCTTGCACTATGATAACCTGTGTTGTCTGTTTTCTAACCAAGTTCCTGCAAACGACCTTTTTACAAATTGCATACCTACCAGCATCTCCCATCCTTTTTACTTTACTTCTCGATTATAATGTAAGAAACAATTAAAAATGCATTATTTTCATTATTAAGATATAAAAATAAAGCAGATTCATCTTTAATTTAATAATAAATAATTAGTAGCCATATGATTTCTCTGACAATCACAAAACAGTTCATGAAAATAATCATGGGATGGAGCAAAAGTAATTGCAGTGGCTCTTATCAATATCTTAAAAAGATTTTCGAGGTGCGCGCATGAAAAGGATTTGAATGAATGAATATTTTAATTGCTTTTAAAATTTTACAATTTTATATCAAGGGTTCAGCCACATTTTATGATAACATTTTTCTTTTATATTTTCTTTATATAAAAATAAACAGAGAATTCATTAAAAACAAAAAAAAACGATATACAATAATTACTATAGAAAAAAAACACATTTATTTTATTTTAATAATTATATTGTTTGCATTATTTTCCCTTTGACGTAAAGACTTCTGAGTATGAAAACATATATGCAGTTTATTTTATTCTTGTCCATAAGATCAAACAGATTATCCATGGATTGCTGTGGAATGTTGAGACTTTTCAGGAGGTGGTTTCTTTTCTCTGCTAAAACAGGGCATTTAAAGATGAAGCGCGTAACGGTGTCTTGGCTATCTTCACAAAGGAGGCATGGCTTTTCTGGATTGAAGGTGTAAATTGTCCTGCCAACTATCAATCTTTGATTGTTAGTACCTAATAAGCGGATTTGAGATATAACTTTGGTCTTAAAAGACGGCACATTTTGGTACAGTCCTCGCCTCTGCCAAGAGAGCTAATTCTTCTAAAGTGCTGGCTATATGTGCTGTTTAAAACTCTTTCGATATCTAATGAAATTAAATTGCTCTCGAGAGCCTCTTTGCAGTTTTTATTTGAAGTTCCTGATAATAATAACTCCAAGCTGCGATCAATTAAATGAAAATTGTGTAAAAGAAGAGAAGTTTAGTCTATTCTATTTTCAAAATTTTGGAGCAATATACGGTCGACTCATATAATAAGTAAGGATCCGCATTAGGTAAAATAGTTTCTTAGCCTTTTGTAATCGTAGAAAACTAATGGTATTTGTGGATCTCCTCGTTAATACGTTGAAAATATTACAGAAGTTGATCAAACAACTCAATAAAAATCGAAATGGCGCTACCTCAGCAATAAGAGTTCAACAAAGTTTATATGACCATTCTGTCGTCTTTTAACCTATTCAGTAACAAAATGAGTTCGATCATTGCTCAGTGGATTTCCGTATCCCCTCAGATAAACGCATTTTACTCTCTATTAATCAGAGTTCCTATCACGGGGAAGATGGAAATCGGCTTCAAGAAATCTGTGGTTCAAAAAGAGAACACGTATAAGTAAAAATAGCGAGAATACATTAATTAGGCAAGATATAAGTACTAATGTTGTTTTATTTTCTCCATCTTTTGGTAACTATTTAAAAGCTTGTAATCCCTATACAAAAAGCATACAAATCTTAGCTCGTGTTTCTCATTTCTATCGGGGGCTAAGGTTAGCCATGTGAGTTAAAGCGCTGACCTTTATCTCACATGGTAAACCTAGAGTGGCGAGTTCGATTCCCGCCTGGGCAATAGGAATTTATTAAGTGACGGAATTCATTAAGTAAAAATCTTAGTCCCACCCTGGCTAGAAAAGGGTGGTAACCTGTAGATAACCCGTCCCAATTAGTCTTAGTTACAAAACGTGGACGTTAATAAATAATTTAGATTTCATTTCTATCGTAATTCCTTTCTAGTATTGGTCTTGTGTGTAGAGCAATAAACTTAAACAGAATATTGTAAGAAAAAAAGTCTCTTTATTTATTTTATTAACTGGAAATCAGTGTTTTTTGTTAACACCTGTAAATGAAACTCTCTATTAACCAAAAATCTTTAAAATCATGTAAAAGGTTTCCATTGGGTCTTTGGAATCCGAATGAATTGGATGAGATTGTTTTCTACACTTAATAATTTTAGGGTTAGAGCAGTAGAGACGAGATAAACATTCAAAACTAATATTCAATAATTAAGTACTATTAAAGGTGCTGCATAGGTAATTTCAGTATTCTTCAATTTTAATCAGAATATTATTATTACTCAAGATCATAAACCCTAAACTTCGTTCATGCTTCTCTCTGTCGGTGAACCTCGGTAGTAATACACTGTTGCCTCTATGGTAATCGATATTGTCGTGTTGCAACCATGAACTATTAACCATGAGCTGACAGTTTCAATCCTTTACTAATGCAGTTTCATAGAAATATGAAAGAAAATGTTGCACTAAATAAATACAACGGTATAAGAAAAGGATTCCCCTATAGTAATAACATAAAAAATAATAAATAACTTCCGCATGAGGATAATAAATAATAAAAATGAGAGTTCCCTTAATGCTAATAATACTAATATTAACAAACGAAAGTAAAAAAACGTCCGTCACGCAGGGGCTGCATAAACTAAGCCCACGTGAAGGTTTACAATAGATAAATATACATACAAGTAACACTACCTTAAATGTTAAGTGAATAAATACAAACGGTAATGTGAAATCTTTCAGACAATTTACAATACAAGTTAATAATCTCTACAACGGAAAGCGGCTGAATTGTAAACAAACAGGCCAGCCAAACTCGTAGCGCTGAATAGATAGATAGACCGGAAAGACAAACAATTAACGAAATATATCTGAATATAACATATTAATTTTATTGAAAACAATTTACTAAAGCTAGTGCTGTAATTTGTAATGAATCAGATTCAGTTTTATCTCAATTACTTAAATTTTAGTAATCAAAGAACAAAAAAGGGGTGGGGTCAACAGAACGTATTTTCATATATCTCACAAAATAAAAGTTCAATGAAAACAATATTTGGTATGTAGCCTTTTAATGAAGTGGTTCATGATATTATTTATGTATATGTATAACTTATTATTAATATGACGCTAATAGGAGTGGTGGTTTACTGAAAGCGTAAAACTAAAAACTTCAAATATCTCGGTCAATACTCATTATACGGAAAATATGTATAAAAAATATTTATAGTAAATTTAATTTGCAATAAGATTGTATCTATTCAATTCCTCCCCTCTAAACCCATCCAACAATAATTACGACCACTAGAGCGGTAACAGACAAATATATATATATATATATATATATATATATATATATATATATATATTCAGTTTTGAACGGACCTCATTTTTGTCATCTCCTTGGTAGGATCGCTGGACATTTGAAGAAAAATTCCAAAAATCGCGTCATAAGTACGACCTCAATAGCTGATTTCCCCTAATGGAAATCTGCTAATAATAATAAAAAAACAGCCTGCCTAAAATTTTACTTCTTGCTCTCTAACTTGCTAAAGACTCTTGCGTTTTTGTCATGGGTACACCCTTAACTACGCGTGGCCATGCTCCTCGAATTGTGTCACATTCAATTAGTGTGGTCCTGAACACTAACTTGCTAATTACACTGTACAATGCACCATAATAAGTAAGCTGGCATGAGCACCACTCAGACTTCTTTGCATAACTCTTCTTTGAGAGGGCAATTGCCAACGAGAAACAGCGATTCAAGGAAGAGTAGCAACAGCTACAAAACTGTTAGCCCCAGAAGAATGAATTGCTGTGAAAGGAAATTTCTCCGTCACTATCAGATATACAGAGATATATACAAGGACTTGATATTTAACATTAACTGTTAATAGACTTTTCTATTCTATGATTATGTACGATGATACGTATAGTCTATGTTTTCGACCACCCAAATAACCAATATTTCGGAACTTTGAGTTTATAAAGTCAGCAATCAGTATATTAGCAGATTTCCCTTATGGGAAATCAGCTGTTTAGGGCGTATTTATGACACGATTTTTGAAAAATGGTCATAAATGTTCATTGATACTACCTACGAGACGACAAAAATGGGGTCAAAATTATATACCTGTATATATATATATATATATATATATATATATATATATATATATATATAAAACACCTCCCTGAAAATGTGTAAATGTATTAATGAAGAAAATAAACTGAAATATACAGTGCCTAAAGGGATTTCAGATACCATCTTTTGAAGTTCATAAATAAGGAAGGACACATTTTCGAACATTTGTAAAAACTAGTATTGTAGTGCAAAGAAAAAACCGTTTCTTTTACATGAACCTATGCAGGTGGAAATACCTTTTACAAATAATTTCTACTTCATTGGTTTAAAATAGTTTAATTCTATGAACGTTCTTTGTAATGTTGATGTTTTTTGAAGTAAACATTTTTCGGATCCATTAGAAAATAGTTTTGCGTTATTTCGATTTAATGTTTTTTTTTTTTTATTAATATCAGAATCCCTTCCTTTTCCCCTAGTCTAGTATCAATAATAATTTATTCACAGCAGTTTTCAATAAAACCGTACCGTTTCTGAGATAAATAAATATTTTGATTAAAAACCGTGTTTTGGGCATTTACGTCTACAGGATGTGTCAAACCAAAAATACACTGACATAAACTCATTTTAGAATTTGATTTTCTACCAGAATAAAATTTATGGCATTCCATTGGAAATTCCAAAATTATGGTCGCATGGAGAAGTACTGGAGAAGGTTATGAGATTGAAAATGGATTGAAAAGATTCTTCAAGGGTCCCTATTATGGCACACCAAGTCTTAACCTTGCGTTAAAACAATTGCACATTTTACAGGGGTGGGGTGTGGCACGCGAACATGGGTCACCCTGTATATATATATATATATATATATATATATATATATATATATATATATATATATTATCTGTTACCGTTCTAGCGGTCGAAATTTTCGTTTGACCGATACCAAACTCGATTTTTAAACGTTTTATGCAAAACTAAACTTTATGTTCGTTAGCGGCTGAAATCGGACCGGTGGGAAGGGGGAGGGGAGATTAGCGGGAGGAGTTTTGAAAATTCAAAATATCTCCGTTATTATACGTCATATTGAAAGATTGGATAGAGTCAATATTATTTCAAGAGTAATGTTCAATATATGTTGTCATGTACGTCTTTTCTCTATCTCCAATGTTGACCGAGATATTGGCATTTTTTAGTTTTCAGCCCCCACTTTTAGTCATCGCACTTCAAAAATAAGAGAATACATCATGAATTTGTCTTATTCCAAGCACGAATACCAAATATGGTTTTCAATGGACATTATGTGAGATACATGCAAATAGTTAGTGTAATGAAGTTATCAATTAAGATTTAACTGCACGCCCACTTCAACTTATCGCTTTTTTAGCAGGATTCTCTTAAGAGGAATCAGCTATTGAGGTCGTACTCGTGACGTGATTTTCGAAAAATGTCTTCAAATTTCCATCAATTCTACCCAGGAGATGACGAAGCTGTGGTCCGTTCAAAATTACATATATATATATATATATATATATGTCTGTTAAAGCTCTTGCTGTCGTAATGTTATTTTGATCGTTACCAAACTTGATATTTACTCGTTTTATGCAAAAAGAAAGATCAAGTTCCTTGATGGCTTAAATCGGAGCAGGGGAATTTCGAAAAAGGGGGGATTTTCGAAATATCTCCGTTACTATACTTCGGATCGAAAGCTTGTAGAGAACTAATCTTATTGCAAATTAAGTTTACTATAAATATTGTCATATGCATTTATTCTCAATCTTGAATATTAACCAATACATTTGCATTTCATTAAATGTGTGCGGGTAACGGACGAGATGAGATCGGCTAATGTCGGTTCTATTCGTGAGTTTCCGCTGAAGGGTAGTTCGGCCGTTTCCGTAACAGTTCTGCTCGCGTGAAATTGCTTTAGAATCATGTAAGCTTCTATTTTGTGAGGTATATGGAAATACGTTCTGTTGATACCCCGCCTCCTTCTTGGACTACTAAAATTTCAGTGATTGCAATAGGAATTATTCTGATGCATTATAAATTATAGAACTAGATATACTAAATAGTTTGCAATAAAGTTAATATGTTATATTCAGAAATATTTCAGTAATTGTTTATCTTCCTGGTGAAGAATATGTCTATCTATCTGTTTACCATTCAGAAGACGTTTCAGATGGGAATTTATTTTAATTAACTGAAAGATTTCTCATTACCGTTTGTATTTAATCACGGTGGTCTCGAGTGTTATTAGCATGCGGATATATCTATTGTAAAACGACAGGGTAAATCTGCTTAGTTTACGCTACTCCTGCGAGACGGATTTTTTATATTATTCTATCAAAAAACATGAAGT
This sequence comes from Riptortus pedestris, assembly GCA_019009955.1. NCBI lineage: Eukaryota > Metazoa > Arthropoda > Insecta > Hemiptera > Alydidae > Riptortus > Riptortus pedestris. The sequence continues at coordinate 110,121,379 of CM032233.1, forward strand.
ACGGGGCTTCATTCATATAAGTCTGTAACTGTGCTGTTTCATTGTCATAAGTGAACTTCCTTCTGAACATTAATTTTTTGTTATTTTTTTTTTTAATTTCTGAACGTTCATTTATTCATTATCGAACCTTTTTATTATTCAAAAGGAGGCCCTAGAGACGTTACATGGATATTTATAAGAGACAAATGGGTCTAAAAAGGAGATAATCGGTGGTATGTTGTAGCCGATGTAGCTGATGCTAATTAGAGATGATAGGGGGAGGAGGAGGGCTGAGACAAGGTGAGGGTGGGGAGAGAGGAAGTTGTTTTAGGGTTTCTGGCCGGTGTGTGGACAGGTGATGTGGAGGGTCGCTTCCCCTACAATAGGGCCACCATCCACCATTTTACACTACATCATCCATACCAACCTTCTCTTTCATTTGCTCTCTCTCTCTCTCTCTCTCTCTCTCTCTCTCTCTCTCTCTCTCTCTCTCTCTCTCTCTCTCTCTCTCTCACTCTCTCTCTCTCTCTCTCACTCTCTCTCTCTCTCTCTCTCTCTCTCTCTCTCTCTCTCTCTCTCTCTCTCTCTCTCTCTCTCTCACACACACACACACACACACACACACACACACACACACACACATAACACACACACACACAACACACTCACTCTCTCTCACACACACACACACACACATTCTCTATTTCGCTCAGTTTAAAAGCATCAATTTATTACTTTATCAAATAGAACCAGCCACTAGAGCAGATCCTTTGGTATGTCTCAAAAAGAGGGTTATTGATGTAATTAAGAAGGTGAAATACTTTTTAGGTCATATTTTGAAATTAGAAGCTGCCTTTTAAATGTTAAGGGTGGGAACTACTGGCCGACAGTAGCCAATTTATAGATGATGTTTTAGAGTATTTAAGAAATAATGGATAATTTGATGAAGTATAAAATCTATTATTTACCATTATGAAAGTTATATATAGCCAGCAATGTTCGTGGAATATAAGTTTTGCCTCTTTCTATTTCAACTATTTATAGTTTTTCTTTTAGTTTTTTTTTTGGTTTTATTTTTATTTTGGTTTTTCCCCCTCATGTTGTAATTATATTAACAATTTATATTTAGTTTTGTCCATTTTATTTATTTTGCAGCAGATTTCCCACGTGAATTTTAATAATAGATAAACTTACATACTGCTAACACAACTCCACCGTGAATATTAAGTGAATAAATACAAACGGTAATAAGATATCTTTCCCCACCAGGCGGGAAGCGTCTCAAATGTAAACAAACAGGTCTGCTAACTGCTTTCAGTTATTGTTTTTATTTCCGACACCGGAAAGAAAAACAATAACTGAAACATATTAATTTTATTGAAAACTGTGTACTATATCTAGTACTGTAATTTATAATGAATCAGAATAAATTTTATCTCAATCAATCAAATCTTGATCAATCCATGAATTTAACATGAACATATTTGCATGTATCTCGTATAATAAAGGTCTCTGGATAACTATATTTGGTATATATGATTTTTTTACTATATTCGAATAATGTGGTTTATTAATTAAGAGATTGTTGTTTACGTAACACGAGTAGAAGTGGGGGTTTGCTGGAGGCTGAAAACTGGAAAATTCAATTATCTCGGTCAATATTTAAGATAGGGAATAAGTAATAAATATTTGTAGTACATTTAATTTGCAATAAGATCCATTCTATTCACTTTTTCGATCCGACTTATAGTAACGGAGATTTTCAAAATTCTCTCCCTCTAAACCCTCCCCCCTCCCCCTTTTCCGATTTGAGCCGTTAACGAACTTGATCTTTCTTTTTACATAAAATGACTAAATATCGAGTTTGGTAATGATCAAACAAAAATTACAACCGCCAGAGTGGTAACAGACAAATACACACACATATATATATATATATATATATATATATATATATATATATATATATATATTGTGTGTTGTTCTTTTCGGAGTTTTGGTCAATGTTGGTGAAATGAATCTTAGTTTATGCCGATATTTCGAGAATCTTTATTTTCTCTTCCTCAGGGCTGTAAAAATTACATGTACTACATTATAATATTGCACATTGTTGTTATACATTGTTATAAAAGGGTGTTTTTTTCCTTATTATTACTTACCAAGACTCAATATATTATTATATATAATAAATGTTATAAGGTAGTACATGTAATTTTTACAGCCCTGAGGAAGAGAAAATAAAGATTCTCGAAATATCGGCATAAACTAAGATTCATTTCACCAACATTGACCAAAACTCCGTAAAGAACAACACACCACATATAAATACAACCTGGTCGAAAACATCAGCTCAATTATATATATATATATATATATATATATATATATATATACATATATATATATATATATATATATATATATATATATATATACAGTTTTGAACGGACTTCATTTTCATCATCTAGGTAGGATCGATAGGCATTTGAAGAAAAATTTCGAAAATTGCGTCATGAGTATGACCTCAATAGCTTATTTCCCTTAAGGGAAATCTGCTAAAAATTGGGCGGACTTCATTTTCATCATCCCCGAGATAGGACCGATGGTCATTTGAAGACCGAGTCATTAGTACGACCACAATATCTAAAGAAAAAAGTCTACTAAATATGTAACATTTCCAGTACGGTTCGAAATGATATTATGATGAATTCGACAGAGAGGAGAGTTGGGGTGTCCCCCGAAGTGATGAAGTGATTGAATTAGGAGCAAGGAGTAGGTGATGATGGACTGGGAGGGAGGAGGCGAAGAGGATATGCCCCGAGGGACCTGGCCCTTGCTTATCTCTACACACCAAACCATATTCCACTACCGCATCCCATTAGCCTTCCTCCGTGTCACAATTAATCCAATCTTATCACTCCCACACAAATTGCTTTTACAGCTGTTTCTTCTTATTAATATCTTATCACCTGACTACCTAGCACGGGACAGTCTTTTAGTTTGGTGTTTTAGATCGTTTCTCAACAGATTGTGTCCTTGTTAGCAGATTTCCCCTAAGGGAGATCAGCTATTGAGGTAGTACTCATGACGTGATTTTCGAAAAATTTCCTAGGAGATGACGAAACTGATGTATGACAAAGCGTGTTAACATTTTTCAAATTAAAAAAAAAAAAAACTTTTCTAGAAGTAATTATGCTATGTATAAATTCTATATATAAGGCAACCGGGTATTTTTTAACTATTTGTATTTTAGAAGCGTCAATTAAAACGGGAGAATCATAGAAGTATATTACAGACACAACTTTTTTGTTTTCAATAATACACGACGAATTATATATATATACATACATGCCCTAGCATGTATGTAGGCTCAGGTTTCACTCGGGAAACCATTAGAGGCAGAATGATGACGGTATTTATTTTTGGCATGGCTTTTATGTGCACAATAATTTTACATTTCCCCATCTCCGTGTTTAGGTTAGATACCTGAATATTTGGCAACTAAAGCGAATTTATATAATTTTTTAGCCATGAAGATTAAAAAGAACAGTTCGTCACGCAGGGGCTGCGTAAACTAAGAGGATTTCCCACGCTAAGGTTTACAATAGATAAATATACATGCAGGTAACACCACCGTAAATGTTAATTGAACAAATACAAACGGTAATGAGAAATCATTCAGTTTATTTACAATAAATGTTAATAATCTGTATAACGGAAAGCGACTGAATTGTAAACAAACAGGCCAGCCAACCTCGTAGCACTGAATAGATAGGTAGACCGGAAAGATAAACAATTAATGAAGTATATCTGAATATCACATATTAATTTTATTGAAAACAATTTACTAAAGCTAATGCTGTAATTTGTAATAAATGAGAATCAGTCTTATCTCCATCACTCAAAATGTTAGTAATCCAAGAACAACCAAGGGGGGAGGGGTCAACAGAACGTATTTGTATATATCTAACAAAGTAAAATTTTAATGAAAACATAGTTAGTATTTAACCTTGTAATGAAATGGTGACATGATATAACAGCTTATTGTTAATATGACATGAGTAGAAGTGGGGGTTTGCTGAAGGCTCAAAACATAAATATCTCGGTTAATATTCAAGATAGTGAATAAACGTATGTAATAATATTTATAGTAAATTAAATTTCAAGTCTTGTCCACAAATCCACCAGCAAAGAGCAAACTCTGTTTGTTTGTTTGATTTTGGGCAAAAAACTTCGCGGTTATCAATGCCCAACACTCTTCAGACCGTATTTGAGTTCCCCAGTCATGGGAAGCCCCAGACACACGCATGCTAGGCCGACTTTTTTTTATATATAAATATACATATATTTTTTCCGATTTTTATTATTTTATTTATTTATTTACTTCTTTTTAACTTTATATTTTTTATTTCAACACCCCCTTCCTTTTTTTGGGGAGGTAAGGGGGGGGGGATTCTCGGCCGTATTCCTTTAAACCTACGTACCGGTATCACAGAAACCATTTCAACTCATAAGACAAGAATAAATTCTCAACCAACCTATTTAAATAAACACCAAGAAAAATTATTGGAAGAATTATTAGCAAACTCTTAATTGTGAAATTACAATAAAAAATTCCTTTCCAGAGATATTCTAGTCAATACGATAAGCCAGCTTGTTGAGTCAAATGGAATGTTATGTATAACAAATTAATAAGTTGTTAACACGCTGTTATAATCTTGTCAGAAATCAATGAAGAGGTGATGCTGATCTTGAACAAATGCTTGAAAAAGCAAATATGAGTGGTGAATATATTTCATTTTCAGGGATTTGTTAAAAAAAGTAATGTATGGTTCTAGTGGTCGATCAGCCAGGGTGAAATCTAGTCTGCTCTGGAAATCTCCGAGTATACCCCATTCTGCTTGTCTCCGACAAATAGCCGCTGCCATGATCCTATAAAGAGTGGCTTGAAGCATTACATCTCTGTAAATTCTGCATTTAAATTTTTCTCCTTTTTATAATAGCACTTATGATTTTTTTAATTTGTTTTCCGTTTTGAATACACCTTCTTGTATTTTTTCTTTGTTATCTTTCCATATCCCCTTAGTACTCTGTATTTTTTATTACCATATTTCCCTCATGAGAAATGAGGCCCGTCAAAATTATATATATATATATATATATATATATATATATATATATATATATATATATATATATATATATATATACCATGTATACCATAATAAAACTTGACTTAAGCTGCTCCCTTAGCAACAACCACAACAGAATAGTTATTTATGATACAAGTGACGAAAGTAGATCATTTTACAACTCGAGTGAAACGTTTACCCACACGAGCGAAGCGAGTGTGGTAATTTCACGAGAGTTGTAAATTCTACTTTCGTCACGAGTGTAATATTAAATTTTTTTCTGTAATCGTGTAATACATGATCAGATCTAACCAGAATATAAACAAAATTAGGATGTTGTGAAGATTATGTATGTTGTTGGTAGGTTATAAGCATAGTTATAAAACAACTAGTGATGATTGTGAAGTAGTGCAGTTATAAACAAGACCAGGTTATAAACAAGGAAGGTAATTATTATTATATTTAAATTTTAAAATATATTGATTATTTCCACCAATAATTCATTCACATTTCAATTTATTTTGTTAAAATAAATTCTTACAATGTTAAGAAACATTTAAAAGCATTTAATTTCCAACTTCAAATTATTTTTTAATTTATGCTTATTACTAATTAAGAAGGCAATTCACTTTCTTCACAAGTGAAGAAAGTGATTACTTTCTTCACTCTATTGCAAAATGTTTCACTTTCTTCACTCATTTCAGTTTAGTAATGTTACCATTATTCAACGATTACAGAAAAAAAATATTTATATAAGACTAAAAATGGAAATAATTACTTTAGTTAAGGCAGATAAGGAGGGTGATCTTGATAGGTACCCCCAAAAAAGGGGGCAGCTTAACTTGTGTTGTTTTATATCTCTATATGTGTGTGTGTGTTACCGCTCTAGCGGTTGCAATTTTTGTATGATCAATACCAAATTCGATATTCAAACCTTTTATGCAAAGCTAAAAATTAAAAGGGGGGTTTAGACGTGAGGAATTTTAAAAATTCAAAATATTTCCGTTATTATATGTCGTATGTAAAACTGGTATAGAACCAATATCATTCCAAATTTAATGTGTTATAAATGCTGTCATATACATGTTTTCTCTATCTTCTGTATTAACCAAGATATTAGCATTTTTTACTTTTTACTCTACAGAAAACCCCCACTAATTGCCATTGACTAGACTTAGAATTTCTTTTACTCAAGTTTGTCCCTATGAGTTAAGAACTCGGGGAGTGAGGAGCCCGTCTAGATCACTAGCCCTATAGAGTTTCTTTTTTTAAAAAGCCAGGTGTTTGTATACCTTAAAGTAATACAACACTAAATTAAACGTCCGTCACGCAAGGTCTGCGTAAACTAAGCAGATTTCCCACGTGCTGGTAAGACATACTAGTCTCATCTCAATGCAAATTCTGACTTGAAACAAGAAAATACGGATTATGAGCGATATAACAAAGAGTTTCATGATATAACAGCTTATTGTTAATATGACATGAACAGGAGTGGGGGTTTACTTAACGACGAAAAATAAAAAAAATTTCTCGGCTAATATGTATATTACACGACAGAAAAATTATGTATAGGTTTTTTAAATTGCAATAAGGTTGGTTATGTACATTTTCGATCAGACTTATAGTAACGCAGATATTTCAAATTTTTTAAATCTCCCCCCCCTTGTAAACCTCCCCTCCCACTGGTCCGATTTCTTTTGCATCTTTCCTTCATCTTCCTTTCACTGGTCGGATTGCAGGTTATCTTTCGTGAGGCCCTGAGCTTTCCCATAAACAAGACAATTTCATCAAAGCTTTGTACTAGAATAATAGGAGATACATAACCGTTTAAAGCTAGAAGATATTATAAGCACTCAGTTCTACTACAAATTTTATGTCGGTCGTCAGTAAATGCTTCCTAAGTTGCCGCAGCTGGTATATCTTACTTTACCATCTTTTTTTTTGGAGCAAGCAGGGTTCCATTCTTTCAACCAACACCGATTACTGCAGTCTGCCTTTCTTATTGCAGGTAGAGCAGAGAATATCAGGTTCTCCGTGCTATTCCAATAGTTCGGCAATGCTTCTCATCCACCATCTGTGCCGATCATTCATGGCACCACCGCTTTTCCCGATACCTTTCCTCCCAAACATACAGACATTGGTATTTATTATTGGTTCAATGGCCGGCCTTTATATAGCAATTAAACACACGCTCGCACACATGAATTTTATAATGAGTGTCTGCGTGTGTTCATAGCTTTCTCAATGAATTTGGTAAGTAAACCTTAATGTAAACTGACAATAATTCTTGAGTGGAAGATAAAAATATTTCTAATAAAGCCTAGAGGAGAGCTTATTCGCGAAGACCCTGACATTAAATTCTGATAGTATAATAATGTTATTGGTTTTAAAAAAGAAATTTTAGAAGAAGATCTTAATGTTTATATACACTTCAATTTTCGTTGCTTGAAGAGCTTTGGGAGTGATTTATTTATTTATTTTTCTTTGAAACGAGGTAGAGAAATATAAAAGGAATATGCTTGCACTAAAATCTGGAGACCCGGGGCACACTGGAGCGATCCTTCAGTAGTGTTGGGCATTGGGGGAAAAAATAAAAGTTTTAATTTGGGATTTTGATTATATTCTTAGTATCACATAAACCCTTTTCAATTGAGCAGATTGATTTTTAGCCATATTATTGCAATGGGTTTTACATAATGCCTGGTTATAATTGCTATGGTAAAAAATGCCTTGGCTTATTAAATTCGTCGTAAACTCTTTTTTCATTTTATAAATTATTGTTGCTTCCTGTACACATTAAGGTTATTATAACAAATCAAAAACTGGCGCAATAGGTTTTTAAAATTCCTCTATTTTTTTTTTTTTTTTTTTTTACATCGAGCTGAAAATAATTTTATTTAATTGAATTCGCAAATCGCTTGTATTTGCTTGAAAAAATACCACTTGGCATGCTTTTAGGAGTATATTGTCTTATTTACAACGTCGTCAGATCTTGCCTAAACTTGCCTATTCATTAAATATTTTACTTTTAGTGTTAACACTTTCGGTGCGGAAGACGTATTATACCTCCCGCGGACCTTTCCCAACTACGTACGGTGTAAATCGCCTCCTCCTCTACGCAATTGACGCCGCCATTCACGTTCGAAGAAATAGTTAAATACGTGTTTTTATAAAACATATGTTGATATTATGTGTCTACAAATCACAATTCTCTACTTAGTAAGCGATACATAATCTGTATGTACACATTTAAAATTCATCCTACCGTTATATCGCATCTGGCAAAATTGCTGATGAGGTAGTTCAATAGAGTATTCGATGTGCTTTAAAATGACACCAGAATCAATATTCTAGGACCAGTAGAAACGGAGATATTAATGAATGTACGGCTTTCCCTATCACTCGCTCCAGTGTGTGGCGTGTCGGCAACTTCCATCAACAGAAACTAATTCTACTAAAAGAACTAGAAGAAGTAGTCCATTACTAACAATATATCAGGAGTATGAACACTAAAATTATACCGAAAGTCAATAAGTAAATACTGTGTTCTGTTAATATAAATTGAAAATAAGTACTCATTATACGTTACTTAATAATTATATATCATGCAAAAAATAATTTCGTCATATTCTAGTTAAGCGTGAGGCTTCTGTTTAGGTCCCCCTCCTTTACTTCTGTTTATGCTTATTTGTCATTTTAAGCTTAAATTTGAATAAATTAATATATTACCCTTCAAAATTTGTAACTATTAAAATACTACTATTCTTGGTATTTAGAACAAAACATTTTAACAAAACAACGTTCAATAAAAGTTACACATACCTACATTGGAAAGCGAAATGGCAGTTAAAGTTGTGGTGCACGTACTGAGTCATTTTTGTAACCAATAAAAATTTACCCTTTAATATATTATAAAACATTATTAACGTTCCTTTGCACTTACACTTAGTTTTATGCTAATTAACTGTATGGCAGGGCTTATAAAATGATATTTTTAATAATTTGTGCTTTGAAGAAATGTTATTTTTAAGTAGGTATCATTATTGGCTTTGGTTTGTTTCTGTTTAAAATTATTTAATAATATAGAATGTAATCCCTAGTTATAATGTAATTGGTCAATGGTGTTTTAAATGGTGAGAAAAGACTGATTAGTTATTATTCTTAGAGACTCTACAGGTGTACACAAATTATTCATAGTCCCCAGAGAGCTAAGGAGGCAAATCATGTAAGTTCCTTGACTTGAGATTTAAAAATATTTTGGTACTTATCGATTATCGGGGGGGGGCACCCATTTAATGACGACTATTAAATCATAATTGAAAACAAAATACTTTATTATTTAAAATAACACTTCTAGAATTTATTTGAATGACACCATATAATTATAAATTAGAGTTATCCCAAAACTGGACGATGTCGTGGAGTAGCTGCATAAAGCAGTCGTCCCCGGCCTTCGTCTGTCACATGAACTCGGTAAAGTAGCTGTCCAAGTGGTATTAATAAACACAATGTGAGGTTAATAAGCCACCACTCATTTTCTGATAAAAAAAAAAAAATGACTAAGATAACCTAGTCAAGTACGAACAGCCTACAGCAATAACAGCGAATACCGACAAGTGGTTTTGAGTCAGAAAATATTTTATCTGTAAATAATGAGTGGCCTCCCGTTAATCATTTTATCATTTATAAATTGTAGAACTATTATTTTAAATAATAAACTATTTATTTTTTAATTATGATAATTAATACTCGTCTTTAAATGAGCGACCACCCGATAATCAAAAAGTAACAATATTTTGTAAAATAACGCCAGCCAAGCAATGAATAACATACTTACTCATTACTTAGTATTTGAATAAAATACTTCCCTTGCAAACACTCATAATACTTAAACAAACGATTTTTCAATTCTATCAAAGCATTTTCATGGATTGCGAACTAAGTCCTTGGCGAAGAAATTTGGGAGTCATTGCGAGTATTGCATTTCATCTTCTAATCACCACATTGATTAAAATTATAGAAAAATAGTTTTAATTTTTTTTAATTTTATGTTAATAGACCATTTTATTGAGATATTGGTTAATATTTCTTATTCCATTTTATCTTCAAGAACATGAGCCACTAAATATTGCATTTCCAGCTTAAATTTCAAGTCCTATTTATATAGGTTTCTTATTACTGGAAAACGTTCGTCACGCAGGGGCTGCGTAAACTAAGCAGTTTTCCCAAGTGAAGTTTTACAATAGATAAATCTACATGTTGGTACACTTAACACAACCCTGAATATTAAGTCAGTAAATACAAACACAGAAACAGTCATGAGAAATCATTCAGTCAATATCAATAATCTGCCAAAGTAAAGCATCTGAATTGTAAACAAACAGATAGCCAAGCTCAAACAACGGAACAGATAGATAAAAATATTCTTCACCGGAAAGAATAACAATTACTGAAATAAATATGAATGTCTGTATAACATATTAATTTTATTGAAAACTATTTACTATATATAGTACTGTAATTTATAATGAATCAGAGTAATTTTTATCTTACTCAAATTTTGATATCCAAGAACCAAAGATCAACAGAGCGTATAAACATATAGCTCGTATAATAAAACAATATTTGGTATTTAAGCTTTGAATAAAGTTGTTTATTAGATAACAGAGTATTGTTTATATGACATGAGTAGGAGTAGGAGTTTACTAAAGGCTGGAAACTAAAAAATGCAAATATCTCGGTTAATATTCAAGATGAGAATAAATGTATACAACAATATTTTAGTACATTTAATTTAATTTGCCATAAGATTGGTTCTATACAATTTTTCGATCCAACGTATAGTAACGAAGACATTTTGATTATTCGAAAATCCCCCCTTCTAAACCCTCCCCCTCCCACTGGTTCAATTTCAACCATTAACGAACTTGATCTTTCTTTTTACGTAAAAGGATTACATATCGAGTTTGGTAACGATCAAACAAAAATTGCGACCGCTAGAGCGTTAACAGACAAATATATATATATATATATATATATATATATATATATATATATATATATATATATATATATTACAGGAACGCACCTAATTTTCGTCAGCTCCTGGGTACGATTGTTGGACATTTGAAGAAATATTTCGAATATCGCGTCATGAGTAGGACCTCAATAGCTGATTTCCCTTAACGGAAATATACTAAAACGGTAAAAGACGGTGTTAGATCCGTAGCGTTTCCAGTACGTGGGAAATCTGTTTTTTTATTATATCATGTAACATTCATGTAGGGAAATAATTTACATTCAATAATATCTATTATTTAGAGAAAAAAAATGAACCGACTAAATGTAAACTAACAATAATCTCTTAAAAAAAAAATCCCAATAAGGGCTGGATTTTTTTTAGATGACACTGGTGTAAGGAGTGATATAAGATATTCGATTTTACTTAACTGAGCGACTCAGGAATCCCACATCATCGGACATCTGTAGATAAAGGGATAAGCAGTGCATTCAAACAAAAACGGGGGGAAAGTAGGAAAAACAAGAAGAAAAAAAGAAGGTATCCAAGGGTCTAGTTGACGAAGCGGGTAAGGAGGGGCATATTAAGCACGGTTCGGCGGACAATTCGCCGCTCCCTACCTCTGACAGAAGTTTTTGCCTCGGAGAAAGGGCCCAAGAACAATACGGCACCCTCCACCTGCCCCTGTTTTCTTTTCTTAAATTACTTTTTAATAGCAGCCTCGTTCAGCTCCCTTTAACATGCGGAAAATATGTTTAGCCCCTTCTGGCTGTCTTTGATGATTTTTCTCTGAGAAGAGTATTTCCGTTTGGCATACAGTTTGGAAGGGAATTTATGTTGTTTTATAAAATTTGGAGAGCTAGTCCTCTAGGACTAGGATTTAAGGAATTCAAGTGTGTTTTCATCATTAGGCCCTTTTAGATGATTTCGCTTAAGGGAAATCAGCTACTGAGGATATAATCCAATAAAAAAAAATAGAATGAAATAATAAAAAAAGATAAAATAAAATAATAAAAAAATAAATTAAAATGAAATAATAAGATAACTACAAATAAAATTAAAAATGAAAATGAAAAAAAACAAAAAACAAACTAAATAATGTTAAACTCAACTGACGTTACGGTTTATCTCTTCTTTAATTTACAAGTCTATGCAAGACAAATATATTGCATTTAATTCTCTTAACTCCCAATCAACTTTATATTCTAAAGTATTTTTGCTACATCCGTATCTATACTTTTGATAAACTTTATGAGTTCTTTATTATATTTATTAAATAATATATAAGGTGGTTCCAGCCAATTACCTCCTTTTAAAATTATGTTCATATAAAATTTGATCTATTTGATTATTTGTTGAACAGTCATAGAGTACATGTAAAACCGTTTGTGTTGTCAGTGAGTCGCCAGTACATTCGTCATTGTCTTGAATTTTACATCTAGTTACATAATGTTTTGTCTGTCCATGTTCCGTTAGACATTGTGTGCATTTGTGATGGCGACTCTTAATTGTGTTGTAGTTGTTATGAGTTATATTTACTATGTACTGATGTAAGCTGTAAGATTTGTTACATGCCGTCCATTCTCTGTTCCATTTATGTATTGTGTCGGGACGCACGTCCTTTTTAATGTACGAGAGAGAATTCTGGGATTAGTGTTGCATACTGAGCTGCTTCCTTTGCTAACGCGTCAACTTGTACGTTTCTAATATTTCCTGAATGGGCTTTTACCCAGTCTGTCTCTAGATTTAAATTATAATTTTCAAAATATTTTGTCCAATCTCGTGTGTACTAGGGCTACGTATTGAGTAAATAAATGAGGCCTTGGATTAGATTAAACTCAGGAAGAAAACACATGGAACAAAATTATGGGAGTTAAAAGAAAACGAAACACACAGATTGGGCTTTGTAGCAGAAGATGCTAAAGAAAGTGCAATAATCAATTACACCTTCCAAAAGAAAAGAAATATTTTACACAATAATATTTATATACAAATTATAATATATATAGATGCTAAAAAAAAAAAATAAAAAAACCGAAATCGTTTGTTTACATTATACTTCATTTTTGGATTGTAAATTGGATTCTTTCTACTGAAAAAAATACAACTGTAAATGTGGAGAAGGCTAACTAAAAATGGAAGTAACTAATTAAATATGGAGCTATGATGGGATTTTCGAAAAACGTCTCCACATTTCCAGAACTTTATTAAGCGAAATACATGCAAATATCTTCTGGTGACCCCCCCCCCCCAGATCAATAGTGTGTTGGGGAAATCTCATTGTTTAAGCAGCCCAGCGTGACGGACTTTTCATTTTTGGTGTCTGTTTTTTGGTATATTCTCTTTATACTACTTTAAGGCAAATCTGAAAATTACATTATTCATAGAGAACAGCAGTTATTCTATAATTTATTAATAACTATTTTTCATAAAGCAGAACTTATTAACGTATTTGCATTTATCTCAAAACGTTAAAGTTTAATTGGAACAATATTTGGTATTTAGGCTTCAAATATAGCGCTTCATAATATAGTAGCTTTTTGTTAATATGACATGAGTAGGAGTGCGGGTCTACTGAAGGCCGAAAACTAAAAAATACACATATCTCCGTAAAGTATCAAGATAATGAAAAAACGAATACAAGAACATTTATAGAATATTAAATTTTCAATATGATTAATCTATACAATTTTTAGATCTGATGCATAATAACGGGGTTATTAAGAATTTTCGAAATTCTCCCTCTAACCCCCCTTCCCACAAGTCGGATTTTAGCCGTTAACGAACTCGATCTTTATTTTTACATAACACGTTTAAATATCGAGTTTGGTAACGATCAGACAAAAATTGCGACCGCTAGGCCATTTAAGAGAAGAGTTTACGAAGGGAGATTAAGACCAACGCTTTAACTCACAAGGCGCACCCGAGCACCCATTAATTTAAGAAGGTTGTCAAGGTATTTGTAGATTATCGGGCAGATAATAATGCAGCCCGTGTGTGACGGAGGTTTAGTGAAATTAGCTTTAATGTTTCTCAAAACAAAATAAACAGAATTAATAGCAATTGTCTAGATAGGAACAAGGACAATTGTCTCCTCCGTATAAGGATTATAAACATGGCTAGTCAACTCTTCTTAATCATCGACTTCTTGTTGTGTAACTAAAGTAGATTTAGTTTTAATGACATTTGGAAAGGTAGTTTTGAATGTTGGTGTTAAAAGTGGATAACATTTGAAAATGCTGGTTTAGCAAATAGATGATGGACATAAAAGTTAAGAGATGTATTGCAAATAGAGTGTACTAAACTAACAAAACAATTTGGAATTGTAATTTTAGAGAGAAAGGAATCCCTTTATAAGGAAATAGAGAGCTTGAAACGTGTTGAGGATTTTAATAAATAACACATTTTAAAGAAGAAAATAAGATTTTGTTCTTTGACGTAGTCTGGCCACATTTTCAAACAATTTAAAAAGAGAGTCAGCTATGGTAAATAACGTATGTATATATATATATATATATATATATATATATATATATATATATATAAAATTGTAACCTCTGTCTGTACATTGATTTTTTTCGCGAATTTTCACGATAACTTTTCGTTTCACATGTCATAGACACCATAACTACATTTTGTTTCTTTCGTGTGTGTTTGTTTGTTACCTTTTCACGCATAAACGGCTGAACCGAATTTTATGAAACTTGGAATGTATATTACTACTGACCCAACTTAGACCTTGGGTTATATTAATATCCTCTGAGACGAACAGGAGTGGGGGTTATAAGGGAAGCCAGAAATTAAAAATATCGATATTTCGTTTCCTATTGGTTTTTCGGCAAATATGACCATAACAAAAGTTGTTTATTTTGTTATTTAGAGTAACTTTTGTTATATACACTTTTTTCGTATACCGAATTATAATCGAGATATACGCTAAAACCTATAGCGGAAGTGAACAATTTTATTTGGGACAAAAGACCCAACCGAAACAAATAAAACTCGGTATATGTATTAGCACTAACGCTTTCATTATAACAAGCCATACCAACATTTCTATGGACGGGTAGGAGTGGGGGTTATAAGGGAGGCCTGACTTTAAAAATAGCTTTATTTCGTTTTCTATTCGTTTTTCGGCAAATATAAACATAACAAAAGTTGTTTATTTTGTTATTTAGAGTAACTTTTGTCATATTCATGTTTGTCTTTTAACAAAGTATAAACGAGATATACACTATAAACTAAAGCGGGAGTCCACAATTTTATTTGGCACTAAAGACTCAACCGAATTAAACCAAACTCGGTATGTGAATTAGTACTAACGCCTTCATTATAATAAGCTATACTAACATTTCTAGGGACGGGCAGGAGTGGGGGTTATAAGGAAGGCCTGAAATTAATAATAATGATTTCCTATTGGGGTTTCGGCAAATATGCACATAATAAATGTTGTTTATTTTGTTATTTAGAGAAATTTGTTCAACACCTCTTTTCAATATGAACTACCAGGTACCTCACCTGAAAAAATTAATTCAAATGTATGTCAATATTTTCTCCTTAATAATTCAAATCTATGGATAATGCACAGGAGACGGGAAATATGACAATATGCAGGACAGTGAAGTCTTACATAAAAAAATAATTTTATTATTAACAAATGCCAACAACGGGTATTAACCCTAAACACTGGAACGGGTAAATGTCAAAATATTGTGCAAAGTAAAGCCTTGCCAAAAATATACCATCACAATTCAGCCTCAAATGAATCCCCGAGCGAAGCCGGGTATCTGAGCTAGTATATATATATATATATATATATATATATATATATATATATATATATACACACACACGCACACACATACAGGGCGTCCCAAGTTCCTGTGCCACCCCCCTTTAAGATCGCCAATTGTGTTAATAAATGGTTGAGACTTGGTGTGGCAGAATTGTGACCACGACATAACGCAAAAGTATTCTTGGTGATTGTTCTCTGGAAGATACCCTACCGTTTTTGTTTTATACGTGGAGCTTAAATGGTGGAAAAATGTATTCTTTTTTCAAATAATTACTACGTAATTAGTTAAAAATATATTAAATCTAAGAACGTTATTCGTTATGTTGATTTTTTTTTAAGAAAATATTTTTTTTGGATTCATTAAAGAATACTTTTGGTTTATTTCATTCTTTTTTTTTTTTTTAAATCAGAGTCCATTCTTTTCCCATAGACTTGTTTCAAAGATAATTTTCTTGTCTACAACTTTTATGTCGCCTCATTTTTTAATAAAACGTGCCATTTCAGAAATAAAGATTTCTGCATTTTATTGTTTAAGGATGCGTCAAATCCAAAAATTCACTGATATAAGATTTAGAATTTCATTTCTACAAGAATCCATCATAATAAGTATGACATTCCATTGGAAATTCCAAAGCTAGAGTCGTTGGAGAGGATTGGAGAAGGTTACGAGGTTAAATATGGACTGAAATGATTTTTCAGAGCTCACAATTCTGCAACACCAAGTCTCAGCCTGATTAACACAATTGACGATTTTAAGGGGGGTGGCACAGGAACTTGGGACACCCTGTATATATATATGTATGTGTGTGTGTGTGTGTGTGTGTGTGTGTGTGTGTGTGTGTGTGTGTGTGTGTGTGTGTGTGTGTGTGTGTGCTTGCAGCATCCACCACCTGGGAAAGCTGCTTCTCATCTGTAAATGTATTATTCATTTTTAGCAGATTTCCCTTAAGGGAAATCAGCTTTGAGGTCGTACTCCTGACACGAGTTTCGAACAATTTCCTCAAATGTCCATCGATCCGACCCAGGAGATGAAAATAAGGTCCGTTCAAAATTATATATATATCTATATATATATATATATATATATATATATATATATATATATATATATATAGATATACTAGCTGAGATACCCGGCTTCGCTCGGGAATTCAATTGGGGCTGAATGTTGGTGGTATATTTTTGGCAAGGCTTTACTTTGTACAATATATATGACGTTTACCCGTCAGTGCAAGACTTCGCTGTTCTGCATAATTGTCATATTTCCCGTTTCCTGTGCATTATGCATAGATTTTGAATTATTAATGAGAAAATATTGACATACATTTGAATAAATTTTTCATTTGAGGTACCTGGTAGTTCATATTGAAAAGAAGTGTTGAGAAAATTTCTCTAAATAACAAAGTAAACAACTATTGTTATTTGCATATTTGCCGAAACCCCAATAGGAAATCACTATTTTAATTTCAGGCCTCCCTTACAACTCCCACTCCTGCCCGTCCCTAGAAATAGTATGGCTTATTATAAGGAAGGCGTTAGTGCTAATGCACATACCGAGTTTGGTTTAGTTCGGTGAGTCTTTTGTGCCAAATAAAATTGTGGACTTTCCCGCTATAGGTTTTGGCGTATAACTCATTTATACTTCCGTACACGGCTAAAGTGCATGTAACAAAAATTACTCTAAATAACAAAACAAATATAACTTTGTTATGTTCATATATGCCCGAAAAAACCAATAAGAAACGAAATATCGCTATTTTTAATTTTAATTCTGGCTTCCCTTATAACCCCCACTCCTGCCCGTCCCTAGAAATGTTGGCATGGGCTTGTTATATTGAAAGCGTTAGTGCTAATACACATACCGAGTTTTTATTTAGTTTGTTGTTTTCTTTTGTTCAATATAAAATAGTTCACTTCCTCTATAGGTTTTAGCGTATATCTCGTTTATAACTCGGTATACGACGAAAGTGTATATAACAAAAGTTACTCTAAATAACAAAATAAACAACTTTTGTTATGTGCATATTTGCCAAAAAACCAATAGGAATCGAAATATCGCTATTTTTAATTTCTGGCTTCCCTTATAACCCCCACTCCTGTTCGTCTCAGAGGATATTAATATAGCCTAAAGTCTAAGTTGGGTTAGTAGTAATATACATACCAAGTTTCATAAAATTCGGTTCAGCCGTTTATGCGTGAAAAGGTAACAAACAAACAAACAAACAAATAAACAAACAAACAAATAAACAAACAAACAAACAAACAGACACCAAAGAAACAAAATGCAGTTATGGTGTCTATGACATGTGAAACGAAAAGTTATCGTGAAATTTCGTGAAAAAAATCAATGTACAGACAGAGGTTACAATTTTATATATATATAGATATATATTTGTCTGTTAACGCTCTAGCGGTCGCAATTTTTGTTTGATCGTTACCAAACTCGGAATTTAATCGTTTTATGTAAAATGGAAGATCAAGTTCGTTAATGGCTGAAATCGGACCAGTGGGAGGGGGGGGTTTAGAGGGGGGGATTTTTGAAAATTCAAAATATCTCTGTTATTATGCGTCGGATCGAAAAATTCTATAGAATAAATCTTATTGCAAATTAAATTTACTATAAATATTTTTCTATACATTTATTCTGTATCTTGAATATTAACCGAAATATTTGCATTTGTATTCTGCGTATGGTCACCAGTAGGCTATGTTCGCACTTTCCGCCGAGAGCTCTGGTGGCCATTTCCATAACTATTCGTCCCTCATGAATAGGTTTAGAGGTTAGGTCAACTGTTTTTTGGGGCTAGAAACTACTGGGTTATTACGCCCTAAATAATGTTTTAGGTTTAGAGGTTTCTTACTACTACAGTTGTTATTAGGCAGATTTCTCTATTGCAAAACCACATGGGAAATCTGCTTAGTTTACGCAGCCCCTGCGTGACGTACTTTTTTTCTTTTACTGGTGGATACTACTATAATTTTGCATTTCAATGAGATTCCACGTGTACTCTGTGGCGAAACATGTAATCAATGGCAGGTAGGGGTGGGGGAGGGGAGAGGGTTAAATCTGAGCCCGGATAGTAGAATCGGATACCACCCCCTTCCTACCTTCTGTTAGCCCCTTAATTGTTGGCTTAATTGTCTGTGAGCCTGCTAATTGTTGCTGTACATAATATAAAATGTGTGGAAGATATGTCCAGTATTGTAATAGGAGCGGCCCGATAATTGTTCCTGAATACCATTAATTGGTAATAAAATACCGAGTTACTTGCCAGTAAATGCAAATATTTTGATATTAGCTAAACGCAATGACATAAACTATTGTTATTGAACACCATTTGTTTTACAAATTACACTTTTTGATTGAACACCCCCCATTTGGGCGGAACCCTAATCTTTATTAGCACCGAACATTCCATGAGGCAATTGTTTTTTATACAAGCCATGGTTTAATTTTAATTTGAAGCAGAGAGATATGCTGGATATCAGATGTTTAGTGAGTCAGTAATTCAATGTGAATATCGGATTGGTAGAAGTGAGGCTTTACCAAAGCCTGAAAACTAACAAATCCAAATTCACCCGATTTTCGACAAATTAATTAAATGCTCATCGAACCAACTTAGGAGATGAAAAAAATGATGTCTGTTCCAGTTTATATATATATATATATATATATATATATATATATATATATATATATACTAGCTCAGATACCCGGCTTCGCTCGGGAATTCATTTGAGGCTGAATGTTGATGGTATTTTTTTGGCAAGGCTTTATTTTGCACAATATTTTGACATTTACCCGTCCCAGTGTTTAGGGTTAATACCCGTCGTTTCTGTGGATATGTTTAATAATAAAATTAATTTTTTATGTAAGACTTCACTGTCCTCCATATTGTCATATTCCCGCTTCCTGTGCATTAGCATAGATTTGAATTATTAAGGACTAAATATTAACATTCATTTGGAATTCATTTTTCCAGGTGAGGTAACCAGGTAGTATCCATATTGAAATGAATTCTTGAGCAAATTTCTCTAAATAACCAAAATAAACAACTTTTGTTATGTGCATATTTTGCCGAAACTACAATAGGAAACGAAATATCAATATTTTTTAATTTCAGTCTCCCTTATAACCCCACTCCTGCCAGTCCCTAGAAATAGTATGGCTTTTTATAAGGAAGGCGTTAGTGCTAATACACATACTGAGTGTTTATTAGTTCGGTTGAGTCTTTTGTGCCAAATAAAATTTTTCACTTCCGCTAATCATTTTTAGCGTATATCTCATTTATAATTCGGTATAACGAAAAAAGTGTATATAACAAAAGTTACTCTAAATAGCAAAATAAACAACTTTTGTTATGTTCATATTTGCCGATAAACCGATAGGAAACGAAATATCGCTATTTTAAATTTCATGCGTCCCTTAAAACCCCCACTCCTGCCCGTCCCTAGAAATGTTGGTATGGCTTCTTATAATGAAAGCGTTAGTGCTAATACACATACCGAGTTTTATTTATTTCGGTTGGGTTTTTGTCCCAAATAATATTGTTGACTCCCGCTATAGTCATACGCGTATCACTCATTTAAACTTCGGAATACGATGAAAGTGTTTATGACAAAAGTTACTCTAAATAACAAAATAAACAACTTTTGTTATGTGCATATTTGCGAAAAAAAACTATAGAAAATGAAATATCGCGACTTTTAATTTCAGGCCTCCCTTATAACCCCCACTCCCTGTTCGTATCAGAGAAAATTAATATAGCCTATCTCTCAAGTTGGACCAGACTGCTCACGTGTGCCAATTTAATTTAAAATCGGTTAAGTAGTTTAGGAGTCCATCGCGGACAAACATCGTGACAGGAGATTTATATATATATTAAGATATATATATATATATATATATATATATATATATATATATATATATATATATATAGTATATTACCATTCTATCGGTTTTAATTTTTGTATGAATGTTAGAAAGTTCAAGTTCATTAATGACTGAAATATGATTAGGATGGTGGGGAGGGATTAGAGCGGGGTAAACCAAAAAAAAAAAATTCTCTTATTATAGGTCGGATTGTAAAAAGTTATATTACGAGCCTAATTTCCTACAAAATTTTGAATACATTTTTTTATCTATCTATAGTATTAAATTAAATATTCGTATTTTATTTTGGTCTTCATCCTTCAGAGAGCCCCCACTACCTACTCGTTTCACTTTAATAGTATGTCACAATTCTTCTTATTTAAAACAGGGTATAGTTTTTATCGGTAAAGATAGAGGATGGTTTAGAGCATATGTAGGCAACAACCGGCCAGCTTTAAGATTTGATCCGGCGTGCGAGACATTTTGATTAAACAAAAATATTACACTACTTACTCCACATGAGGAAGATGAGGAGAGATTTGTGGGTTTGGCAGTACTTATAAATGCCAACAGTTCTTTTCAATGATGAAAGTTAATAAATCAAATCATCGTACAAGGCGGACTGATGATAATTTAGAAAATTCTTTTCGTCTTTGTATCAGTGGAATTAATCCAAACATCAATGGATTAGTTTCTCAAATCAAGCTCAAGTGTCTCATTGATTTCGGTGTCGCCATTTCACTTTCGTTGTTTGTAATAATTCCAAATTTTACGATTTAATTATATTGTTGTGCCTATTTGTTCCATTTGATTTTGGTTATTTTAGTAAATTGTATTATAATTACATTTGGTATTATTTCATGTCTGATATCTATCGTTAAAAATTATGAATACTACTTTAAAATGTACTACTTTTAAAAGCGGCCCGCAAACGTATTTGCACACTAAAGTTTGGCCTGCAACATGTGAAAGGTTGCCTACACCTGGTTTAGAGGATGACTAAAATAAAAAAAATTTAAATATCGAGTTTTGTAACTATGTATTATAAAATAATTGCGACCGCTAGAGCGGTAACAGACAAATAAATAGATAGATAGACAGGTATATATATATATATATATATATATATATATATATATATATATATATATATAAACAGTTTTGAACGGACCTCATTTTCGTCATCTAGGTAGGATCGATGGACATTTGAAGAAAAATTTCGAAAATCTCGTCATGAGTACGACCTCAATAGCTGATTTCCCTTTAGGGAAATCTGCTAAAAGCCTGTCATGTGAGTGAAGACAGGTTCTAATGGGCATTGAAATTCTCAAACTCTTTTGTTTTTTACGATTGTTTTCGTTTTACCAACTGGTTGCACGCTATTCGTCAGACACCTTATAAAATAGGAGTTTTTCGAACTGATATTCATGAATATCTAACTTACTTACCCTTCTTATTGATCCTGATAAAATAAGAAGCATTTAGCTGACATAAATCAGTAATATTTGACCAGTGATGCATCGCTACCCCCTCGTTATGCTGACTGTGTGTCCCTGGCTATCAGTTGGACTCTCCTATTATGGAATTTGTCAACAGTAGGTAGGACGTAAGTGAAATTTCTTTCATTACGTAATAGTCGTTTAATTGTTCCTGCCCTTCAAATCTCATTCGGCTATAGCTTTTCTTGTTCACTTTCTATTAAGGTGTTTTTTTATTCAATTCATGAAAGAGAATTAAGAATTAATGGTGATAATGAAAAAAATATTCTGAAAAAGTGTGGTTTATTGCGTTTTTCACGATTAATACGTATAAGACTCATCAGATCGAAGTAACCACTACTATAAAATCGTTTCAATTTTTTTTTTCTATTAGAATTCTTCCATTTTCCATAAACCATTCTATTGGGAGTTTCAGAGTTAGTAGATACGCTCGAGACTAACTGGAAGAATTTAGAAAGTCGACTTCAGTGCCAAATTCCTTCTCCACAATTATGGCCTACGAAATTTCATTTCAAAATTCTCAAACCTCTTGATACAAAGGAGGGTGAGCAAGGAGTTTGAAACTCTCTCTCTCTCTTTCTCTCTCTCTCTCTCTCTCTCTCTCTCTATATATATATATATATATATATATATATATATATATATATATATAAATATGGTGCCGGTATTTCGAGAATTTTATTTTCTCTTCTTCAGGGCTGTAACAATAACACCTCCTGTTACACTCTAATTTAACAACAATGTACAATATTATAAACTGGCACCAGTATTTTTACAGCCCTGAATAAGAAAAAATCAAATTCTCGAAATATCGGCATAAACTAAGATTTTTTCACCAACATTGACCAAAACTCCAAAAACAAACACACCAACACCACATATAAATGTAAACTGATCGAAAACATCAACACAATTATATATATATATATATATATATATATATATATATATATATGCGTGTGTGTGTGTGTCTGTGTGTTGTGTGTGTGTTAACTCTAGTCGTCCTAATATTCATTTGGTTGTTCCCAAAATCGGCAATTAAGCATTTCATGTAAAACTAATGATCAAGTTCCGTTATTGGCTGAAATCGGATAAGGAGGGGGGGGGGCCTAGAGGACAGAGAGGGAGAAAATCTAAAATCTCAGTTATTTTGAGTAGGTCAAAAACTTAAACCTACCCAATTTTCTTGAAATTTAGTTTTCAATAAACGTGGTTCTGTATATCCATTCATTATCTGGAATTTTAGCCATGATATTCAGATTTGTTTGTTTTCAGAGTTCGACAAACTCCCAATTTTACCCATCCGATTTTTACATTGAGTAACTTAGACACTAACCATCTCATATTTGTACTTCAACACCTGTCACATAGGCTTCTTTCTACAGAGAAAATAGATAATAGATTGTGAATTGAGATCATCAGAAGATTTATTCAATTGATTAAGATACCAAAAAAAAAAGTCCGTCACGCAGGGACTGCGTAAACTAAGCAGATTTCCCACGTGCGCCACGTATTTGCATTTATCTCAAAACTTAAAAACTCAACGAGAACAATATTTGGTATTTAATCTTTAAATAAAGTGCTTCATAACATAATAGAATATTGAAAATATGAGATGAGTAGGACTAAAAAATGCAAATTTCTCAGTAAATAATCAAGATAGTTAAAAAATGAATATTACAACATTACATTTTCAATAAGATTGGTTCTATACAACTTTTCGATCCGACGCATAATAAAGGATGTATTTAGAATTTTCGAAATTCTCTCCCTCTAAACCCCCCCTCTCCCTTGTCCGATTTCAGACATTAACGAACTCGATCATTATTTTTGTATAAAACGATTATATATCAAGTTTAGTAAAGATAAGTTAAAAATTGCGACCGCTAGAACGGTAACAGACAAGTGTATATATATATATATATATATATATATATATATATACAGTTTTGAACGGACCTCATTTTCGTCCTCTCCTGGGTAGGATCGATGGACATTTGAAGAAAAATGTCTAAAATCGCGTCATGAGTACAACCTCAATAGCTTCCCTTATGGGAAATCTGCTAATATGTTTGATGACCTACAAAGTTTCATTGGAGAACTGCGGTTGATCCGATAATTAAGTTTTGGAGAGAATGAAGAGAAAATTTTTAAAATAATGATTATAAATTTTTATATTTTTGTTTCCAATAAATATACAAATTGTTTTACAATTTTTATCGACATTTAAAATGTATTAATTGATCTATGCCATCAAAATCAGAGTTGATTATCAGAATATTTTACATGCTACTCGAGTAATGGAAGTTAGTAAGAGGTTTTGAGAGTTAGTAAGTACCCTCATCATTCATCCTGCGGGCATACTTCACTATAGCAGGTGGTTGCCCTCTTGCCCTTATAAACCCCTTCATATCATATTCAGATCATTCTTAAATTCGTTTATCAATGAATTGCTGGATTGACATGACATAAAGACGTCGAATCAATTTTTCAAATGATAATTGTTTTTTTGTTTTTTTTAACCTCCCCTGACTAAGAAGATAGTCATTAACGCTGTTATCTATAGCACTTAGGAGACATTAGAATATTCTAGGTCTGTATCTGACAAGTAGTGCTCCATATGTAATATAAACCAGAAGTAAAGTAAAGACATTTAACTGATTTTTATTGAATATTTAGGGGATCAGGTTAGCCATGTGAGTTAAGGCGTTGGTATTAATTTCACATAGTAAACCTAGGGGAGTGAGATCGAAATGAATTTATTTATTGATGAATTCATTAACTAAAATCCTTAGTCCCGCCCTGGCTAGAAAATGGTGGAAGCCTGAAGACAGCCAGTCCCAATTAGCCTTAGTAGCACAAAGTGGGCGTTAATAAGTAATAAATATTGAATTGTTATGCTTTAAATATAAAAAAAAACAAAGTATTTAGTTTTTAGTATTAATATTTCGTTATATATACATACGTACATATTTCAGTACGTTGGTTACATATCTATATTGTTACCAGAAGTACGTAGCTTGTAAAATACTAGGTTCTTCTATTGGCTAGATTATTTCCAATACCATTAATGTTAAGTATTAACAGGCATTTAAATCTATCTACTCATGGTTTTTTATGAAGAAACGTATAATTGTAGACAAGAATATCCAATGTTTATCTGGGGTATGTTATAGTTATTTGTTTGTCTACATAAACTGAAAATATGGGGAATTTTTTAAGGAGATTGATTGAAAGTAAGATATTAACTAGTTTTCAAATTTACTGTAAAAAATATACACAACTTGGCACATCCAGTCACATTTCTTTAGAAGATAGGTCGACGATCCCATAGGGCTAAACATTGATTTGGCTGAATTAACTCTGTATGGAGCTTAAAGACCTTGCTATTATGAGCTTGTATATTTTAATTTGTAGGTTTTCTTATGAAAAAAAAAGATCCAATTTTAGTTATCTTTAATCGTTACGGAGTTTGCTATTTTGTATGTTCCCGTTCAAATCCCCGCTCCCTCTAGTAATTTTTCTCATTTACCAACGTATTCTAAAAATACAAACAGAAAAAAAAGCTTATATTATTTAAAGTTATCGAGTTTACACACACAACGCAAACACACACGCGAGCGCTTTCTTGTATAGTAGTTGGATGAAATAAATGGTAAAATTTCACATTAAAACATTAATTGGGAAAGTCGATTTTCCTCTCCCTAACGACATTATCCATCGAGGAGAAGAGCCATAGACATACTAGCTCCACAAGTATTACTCACGGCACGAGTTGTCCTGGGGTACCCAGTCGGTCTAAAACTCCTCAACTCGACTGATGCTGCCTCGTTAAGGAGACGAATGTCGCCAATCGTATGTTTTATAGTGAATCCGGTTATCAATTCCATAACCAATGTCTCGGCATCAATAATACATACAATAGTTTGATTTGATACTAGGAGCATTGAAAAGTTATCACTTCATTCGACCAATAGGAAATAGAATATTGTCTAAGAGGAATTAGTATAAAAGGTCCTGGGGTATACCGTCAGCCTAAAACTCGTCAACTCGACTGATGCTGCTGCGTTAAGGAGACATTAATTGGGAAAGTAATTTTTTCTCTCCCTAACGACATTATCAGTCAAAGAGAAAAGCTGTAGATAGACTCACTCCACAAGTATAACTCACCGCATGAGTTGTCCTAGGACACCCAGTCTGTCTAAAGCTCCTCCCTAACGACATTATCAGTCAAAGAGAAAAGCTGTAGATAGACTCACTCCACAAGTATAACTCACCGCATGAGTTGTCCTAGGACACCTTGTCTGTCTAAAGCTCCTCCCTAACGATATTATCAGTCAAAGAGAAAAGCTGTAGATAGACTCACTCCACAAGTATAACTCACCGCATGAGTTGTCCTAGGACACCCAGTCTGTCTAAAGCTCCTCCCTAACGACATTATCAGTCAAAGAGAAAAGCTGTAGATAGACTCACTCCACAAGTATAACTCACCGCATGAGTTGTCCTAGGACACCCAGTCTGTCTAAAGCTCCTCCCTAACGACATTATCAGTCAAAGAGAAAAGCTGTAGATAGACTCACTCCACAAGTATAACTCACCGCATGAGTTGTCCTAGGACACCCAGTCTGTCTAAAGCTCCTCCCTAACGACATTATCAGTCAAAGAGAAAAGCTGTAGATAGACTCACTCCACAAGTATAACTCACCGCATGAGTTGTCCTAGGACACCCAGTCTGTCTAAAGCTCCTCCCTAACGACATTATCAGTCGAGGAGAATAGCTGTAGATAGACTCACTCCACAAGTATAACTCACCGCATGAGTTGTCCTAGGACACCCAGTCTGTCTAAAGCTCCTCCCTAACGACATTATCAGTCAAAGAGAAAAGCTGTAGATAGACTCACTCCACAAGTATAACTCACCGCATGAGTTGTCCTAGGACACCCAGTCTGTCTAAAGCTCCTCCCTAACGACATTATCAGACGAGGAGAATAGCTGTAGATAGACTCACTCCACAAGTATAACTCACCGCATGAGTTGTCCTAGGACACCCAGTCTGTCTAAAGCTCCTCCCTAACGACATTATCAGTCAAAGAGAAAAGCTGTAGATAGACTCACTCCACAAGTATAACTCACCGCATGAGTTGTCCTAGGACACCCAGTCTGTCTAAAGCTCCTCCCTAACGACATTATCAGTCAAAGAGAAAAGCTGTAGATAGACTCACTCCACAAGTATAACTCACCACATGAGTTGTCCTAGGACACCCAGTCTGTCTAAAGCTCCTCCCTAACGACATTATCAGACGAGGAGAATAGCTGTAGATAGACTCACTCCACAAGTATAACTCACCACATGAGTTGTCCTAGGACACCCAGTCTGTCTAAAGCTCCTCCCTAACGACATTATCAGTCGAGGAGAAAAGCTGTAGATAGACTCACTCCACAAGTATAACTCACCGCATGAGTTGTCCTAGGACACCCAGTCTGTCTAAAGCTCCTCCCTAACGACATTATCAGTCAAAGAGAAAAGCTGTAGATAGACTCACTCCACAAGTATAACTCACCGCATGAGTTGTCCTAGGACACCCAGTCTTTCTAAAGCTCCTCCCTAACGACATTATCAGGCGAGAAGAATAGCTGTAGATAGACTCACTCCACAAGTATAACTCACCGCATGAGTTGTCCTAGGACACCCAGTCTGTCTAAAGCTCCTCCCTAACGACATTATCAGTCAAAGAGAAAAGCTGTAGATAGACTCACTCCACAAGTATAACTCACCGCATGAGTTGTCCTAGGACACCCAGTCTGTCTAAAGCTCCTCCCTAACGACATTATCAGTCAAAGAGAAAAGCTGTAGATAGACTCACTCCACAAGTATAACTCACCGCATGAGTTGTCCTAGGACACCCAGTCTGTCTAAAGCTCCTCCCTAACGACATTATCAGTCAAAGAGAAAAGCTGTAGATAGACTCACTTCACAAGTATTACTCACCGCATGAGTTGTCCTAGGACACCCATTCTGTCTAAAGCTCCTCCCTAACGACATTATCAGACGAGGAGAATAGCTGTAGATAGACTCACTCCACAAGTATAACTCACCGCATGAGTTGTCCTAGGACACCCAGTCTTTCTAAAGCTCCTCCCTAACGACATTATCAGGCGAGAAGAATAGCTGTAGATATGTTACTGTAAAACCCCGAAGTGTGGTAAATGTCAGGACTTACCGGTAAATCCTAGGATTTACCAAGAGCACTGGTTTAAGTCCGAAATCTAGTTGGAATTCGAGCTTTTACCGCTTGGCAGTTGGTCAATCCTCGGATTTACCGTCTGGCTTGGTAAATGCCCGAAAAACATTAAATAAATGTGAGATTTTGTACTTTTACCAATGCTGTTTGGTAAATATGCGGATTTCCCAAGGCTCATTGGTAAATGTCCAGTGAAGAGGAGTGGATGGAAACCAATGATACTTCAAAGTGGTCTGAGGGGATTAGGTTTATTGAGGCCAGGAAAAACAGAGCCTACCACGAAGGAATCAAATGATCTCCCTATGAAGCCATGTTTGGAGCCCTCATGAAAATGGGTTTGGCTACCTCGAAACTCCCTCGTGATATGACAACCAATCTCGCGTCTGTGGAACAGCTTGAGCAAATTCTTGATGATAATACTGTATCTTTTCCATCTACTTCCCAACAAGATGAGGTTCAAACGTTGGTTCTTGAGGAAGATATGACAAAAACGTTGGAAGTAAAACATCCTGATGGCGGCAAACTTCAGCAAGACAGTGTCTATAATGAGTTATCTGCCACTGAACAGATGATGTGCTCTAAATTTAAAGAAATTCCCCAAGCAGCAAGGGGAGGTCTTGAATCACAGGCCAAGAAAAAGGAAAAATACGACGAAAAGAAAATTCCCAGATCCCAAAGATGGCCAGAACGTGAGGATCAAAATTCCTGATGTTGACCATCTAAAATCGACCCCAAAAGCATGATTGCAGTGATCGTCAAAAAGAAGATGGTTTCTACCAACTCGGAATATCTTCAGGAATATTGAATACATTATATTCACGTAATCAGTTTATAATTAGCAACAAGAATTTCATGTCTCCTGATGAAGTGCCCGACGAAGAGATAAGTCTTCGCACAGCAGTTCGTCAACAGTCATTGGTTGGTGGCCAGGGTTTCAAAAAATGCAGCTGCTTAAAAAAATGTTCGAATAAGAAATGTTTGTGCAAGTTAGCTATATATGAAGTGCAATTCAAAATGCCACAATTCTCTCCCATGCTGTAACAAATAATAATAAAACTTATTCTAAAATTTTCATTTCAAATAACCATTATTCCAACTTTTACCGGTAGACGCTGGGAGATGATTTACCAAAATCTGTTGGTAAAAGTCCGAAAGACGCATCCTGATAGAGATAATTCTAGCTTTTACCGAACCTCTTGGGAAATCCTAAGATTTACTGGCTAAAGTCCGATTTGAAAGATAAAATCGGACATTTACCAACTCTTCTTGTAAGTCCTAAGATTTACCACACTTAGGATTTCACAGTAACAGATATACTAGCTCCACAAGTATAACTCACCGCATGAGTTGTCCAGTGGTACCCAGTCTGTCTAAAACTCATCAACTCGACTGATGCTGCCTTGTTAAGGAGATATTAATTGGGAAAGTAAATTTTTCTCTCCCTAACAATATTATTAGTCGAGGAGAAAAGCTGTAGATAGACTCGCTCCACAAGTATAACTCACCGCATGAATTGTCCTGTGGTACCCAGCCTGTCTAAAAATCCTCAACTGGACAAATGCTGCCTCGTTAAGGCGATATTAATTGGGGAAGTAAATTTTTTTCTCCTAACGACATTATCAGTCGAGGAGAAAATTTGTAGATAGACTCGCTCCACAAGTATAACTCACCGCATGAATTGTCCTGTGGTACCCAGTCTGTCTAAAAATCCTCAACTGGACAAATGCTGCCTCGCTAAAGAGACTAATGTCGCCAATCCTATATTTTATGGTGAATCCGGTTATCAATTCCACAACCACTGTCTCCGCATCAACAATACATACAATAGTTGTTTTGACACTAGGAGCAATGAAAAGTTATCATTTCATTCCACCTATAGGAAATGGAATATAGTCTAAAGGGAATTAGTAATAAAAGGCCCCCATTTAGGAGACATCTTTCTGCAGCACGGGCCAGCGACCATTTTTTGGCTGTGGGACAACACTCAAGAGTACTTCAAGTCGGCGGGTCTTTACTCTAAATAGATTAGATCAGCTAAGTGCTAGGATCTAGGATGGATAGGAGATAGCGCGGAACGTATTAAGGAGAGACGACTGGTAATCTTCCGGCTAATCTCCAGGTACAGGAGGCTGGCTCTACCTGCTTCGCAACATCCTTCAGTCTACTTAGCTTGTAATGAGGGAATGAAAGCACTAAACGAATCCCCCTGTCTGGCTACGGACCTTGAAACACAAACATTTACCCTTCGGCTCTTGTTGTCTGGAAGATGATTGACAAATCGCTGTCCGAGGGAGACAGGTGAACAATTGCTGCTTGTTTTGGCTAACATGTGCAATAGCATAGCTCGCTGAGCAGTCAGGTTCCCCTCTCTAACCACTGTCCATCAAGCTCCCTTTTCTAGGCACAATTACCTGAACTATAATAACCACAAGGGAGGAAAAAAAAAAAGAAACAAAGCAGGAGAATTTTCTTCCTATCGTATCAATATGAAACTCTGTGTTCCAGCTGTTTCAAGTAGCAAATGTATGCAGTTTCGCCACCATGTAGAGCCTCCTGAACTGAAAGTTAAAAGTATGTCAAATAACGAAATCGTAAATATCTTCCTTTTTTGTGATATAAATCAAAACTTATCATACTTTGTATATCGATTTAAGGAGAAAAAAAAGTTCTAGTATATAATGTCTGTATCCCTAATGGACACTAAGAAGTATGCACTTTTCTGCTTTCTCAAGAAAATGTCAGACTCCAACAAGAAATGGCTGAGAACTAAATTAGTCTTGTTTACAAATAATTGATCAGTTGCGTTTATCATACTGACACTATAAATTCTTTTGATCGCACTAAAATCAAATCTCAAAGACTTCTTTTTTAACACACACGCACGCACACAATACACAGATGAGATGTTATATCCTTTATTTGCTTAACACGATTACCACTTAACAAAAAAGGAATTCAGATTATATTATATACGTAAAATATAAGGATAGTTTAAAAATAAATAAATGCACGCTCATTCGCGTTGCTAATGAGTCACCGTATGACGAAAAAGTCCGTCATGCAAGGGCTGCGTAAACTAAGAAGATTTCCCTCGTGAAGTTCAAACACAACATCACCGTGAATATTAAGTGAATAAAAACAAACGGTAATAAGAAATCTTTTCCCTCCCGACGGGAAGCGTGTAAACAAACAAGTCTCACCGGAAAGAAAAATAATTACTGAAATATACCAGAATATAATATTAATTTAATTGAAAACTATTTACTATATCTAGTACTGTAATTAATAATGAATCAGAATAATTTTTATCTTAATCAAACAAACTTTAGTAGTCCAAGAACTTTAGAGGGGGCAGGTCACCAGAACATATTTGCTTGTATTTCGTATAATAAAGGTCTCTTGTAAACAATATTTGGCATTTAAGGTTAAGGCTGAAAACTGAAAAATTCAAATATCTTGGTTAATAATCAAGATAAACAATAAATGTGTATAACAATATTTAAATTTAAATTAAATTATTATTTCAGTAAATTTAATTTGCAATAACATCTGTCCTGTGCAATTTTTTAATCCATCGTATAATAATGGAGATATTTCGAATTTACAAAAATTCCCCCTTTAAACCCCCACCCTTCCCACTTGCACTTTCAACCATTAACGAACTAGAAATTTCATTTTACATAAAACGATTAAATATCGAGTTCGGTAACGATCAAACAAAAATTGTGACCGCCAGAGCAGTAACAGAACCGCCTGAAATAAAAATTCGCAGAAAATGTGATATACTGCTAATAAAAATTCGCAGTATATTACATTTTCTGTTCGGTTTTCAGTCACTGTTGGTCTTTGTACCGTATCAAGGGAAAGAAAGTTTAATTCAAATATAGTTTGGCGGACAGAATACTTCCTATGATTATGAATTATATATAAAAAAACAACTACATGCACAGGAGACGGGAAATATAAAAATATTGTGAACAGTGAAGCCTTACATAACAAATAATTTTATTATTAACAAATCCACAGCAACGACGGGTATACATCGGGAAATGTTAAAATATTGTGGAAAGTAAAGGCTTGCCAAAAAAAAATACCATCATCATTAAACCTCAAATGAATTCCCGAGCGAAGCCGGGTACCTTAGCTAGTAAGTATATATATATATATATATATAATTTTGAATGGACAGCATTTTGGTCATCTCCTGGGTAGGATCGATGGACATTTCGAGAAATGATTCAAACATCCTGTCATGGGTACGATCTCAACAGCTGTATTCCCTTAAGGGAAATATGCTAAAACGATCACCACCAAAGTCCCTCCTTTTACACTGTAAGTAATTTCAAGTTATAGTCATTTATGACTTAAGGGGTTAGATACACTTTCAGTGCGTTGACATGTTTGGGATGACTTCGTTTCGATCTTTCAGATCTGTTCAGCTAGGCGTGTGCT
The DNA here is from genome assembly GCA_019009955.1 of Riptortus pedestris. Taxonomy (NCBI): domain Eukaryota; kingdom Metazoa; phylum Arthropoda; class Insecta; order Hemiptera; family Alydidae; genus Riptortus; species Riptortus pedestris. Next base: position 110,154,373 of record CM032233.1, read on the forward strand.
ACACGTGAGCTTTTCGCTCTAATCGTTAGCCAAGGGCAAAGGCGATTAAACAGAATTTTACTGGGTGTGTGACAAATAGTACATTTTATAAATGGATGAAAGTCTAAAACATCATGTGATAAGACGTCGTGTAATCCAAAGTGTATATAAATGCATATATACATACATAAATTAAAACAAATCCATAAAATACTAAATACATAAAATAATGCAAAGGAAAGTAATGCAACAATTAAAACATATATATAAAAAACAAAAAAATGCAATAGTGAATTAAATACAAATCGTTCTACATTCAAAATTCTTTTTAAAAAGATTCTATCTTTTACAAAATCAATAAGAGATGTTACATATCAATGACCAAAAAAAAATCGATAGAATTTCGAAAATTCTCTTATCACACATGTAATGTTCTAAAAATGATGTTTTGTACATTTTTTCACTACCTTGATTATTAACCCAGATATTTGCATTTTTTATCTTTCGGCTTTCAGTAAACCTCCACTCCTACTCATTTCATATTGATAATATGCTATTTGGTTATGAATCACTTAATTTGAAGCCTAAATACCAAATATTGTTATTATTGAACTATTACGTTTTGGGATAAATGCAAATACTTAACGCACATTGGAAATCTGCTTAGTTAACGCAACTCCTGCGTGACGTACTTTTCTTTTATAAACATCTATAATAACAAATGAGATATTATTCATCATCTTAAAAATAATGCAAATATAGATACAATCTGTTGCAACATATATAATTTTCTTTAATTATCTTAAACATTCTGCCCCGTTTCTGGGTATCATCACTAAATACATGTGTATTCATTCATGGGTACGTACGTGATTTCGTGTGCATTCTTGTAATCAAATGCATTCATCCTACTAACTCATTGGTGATCTTCCATTTTACGACTCGTAGTCAAAATTGAGTATTACTGGGTAAAGCGAGAACTACTGGAGTATATAAAGCGAGCTACTAGCCTGCAACATAGTATAACAGCTGATTTATTGCCTGGTCCCATTCGTTAAATGTGTTTAGAGACCGTTGAACCAATAAATGGTTTAATAAACTCAACCACAATTAGAGGTAGTAAGTAAATGGTCACTTATCGCATAGCAACTGTTCAATATCCCCCCGCTCCCTTCCACCTGCTCTACTGCCTCCCCCACCAAACCCATTGGTAAGAAGGAGGTCTCTTCACTTTCGTTTCAACATGATGAGCAACATCTGCATTACCTATTATGCTCGTATTAATATATCGTCCGAAAAAACATATTGAAAAAGAAAAGGATGATCCGATAAGTCTAGGATTGAAGTGGTCTTAGTACGTTTTAGCAGATTTCCCTTAATGGAATGACGGGAGTTTCGAAACATTTTCTTGATATTCTGGACCCATATTATTTATATAGTCTTCATATTTTATGGCAAGGGTTACCAATAAGAAACCTTTTTTTTTGGCGTAAACTTTATTGAAACTGCACTACATGTTTCGTGGCTTACTTGCCACCTCTTCAGGGACTATCCATTTCTGAAGTGCTCGTTTCCCACTTACATCCTTTTATATTTGTTACGACTGTTCACACAGAGGAGGTAGTTGAAGCTGGGAAACGAGCACCTCAGGAATGGATAGCCCCTGAAGAGGTGGCCAGTAAGCCACGAAACATGTAGGGCAGTTTCAATAAAGTTTGCACCGAAAAAAAAAAGTTTTTTATTGGAGACCCTTGAAAATATGAAGAATATAGAAACAGTTTTTCAAATTTCCATCGATCTTACGTAGGAGATGAAGAAAATGAGGTCCATTTATATATATATATATATATATATATATATATATATTTATATACCTACATATATACTATGTTCCTACGACTTTTGTGGTACCGTTACCAAGGTTGATATTCAAGCGTTCCATGTTAATTTAGAATCAAGTTCGTTAACTGATGAAATCTGATTAGGGGAAGGAGGGTTAAGAGGGGGCTGGGAATTCTAAAATTTTAAATATCTACATTGCTAAGAGTCGGATCAAAAAATTGTTCATGACCAATCTTATTGAGTATTAAATTACCTATAAATGTTGTTATATGCATATTTTCTCTATTATGAACATAAACAGAGATATTTAGATTTTTTAAATTTTCTGTCTTCAGTAAACCCCCTACTCATGTGGAATTAAAAAAAGCTGTTATATCATGGACAACTTTATTCTAAGCCTAAATACCAAATATTGTTTTCAACAGACGTTTATTATGCGTGTGACTTGCAAATTTGTTGTGTAATTGTCATGTTGGGTGACACCATCTATACCATAATCGATATTTAATCGTTTCATGCAACACTTAAGTTCATAGTAGTTGAATGGTTGAAATCGGAGTAGAATAAGGCGGTTTAGAGGGAGGTGGAATTCGAAAATTCAATATACCTCCGTTATAATGAGACGGATCGTAAAATATAGAATTAATTGCTTTAAACCATTGATGGCATACAATTGTTGTTATTTTTTCGTAACCCAAATATTAAGCGAATTAATCAAACTTTCTTGTTTTCACCCGTCAGTAACCCCCCCCCCTCTTAAACTCATCGGATTTTGTTTTTACATAGAAATAGAGAATATGTGGTGAGATGAGATAAAAAGTGTGTTATACCGGGACGTGGGAAATCTGCATAGTTTATGAAGCCTCTGCTTGACTTTTTGAAATGTTAAAGATAAGCACAGGCTATGGAGGGTTGTGGTGAGCGAATTTGTAGCCCTGAATCGGCATTTACTTAAGTAGAGACAAATCTAGGGGTTGGTAGATGAATACAAAATTAAATAACTAAATTCGAGAATGTTATTGAATTACATATGAATAGCACCTAGTCCTAGAATCACTTAATGAGGGTACTACTAAACATACCACGGGATTTTTAATAGTTACTGAATCATTTCATATTCACATGAGAAATATGGTAGAGTGAAGTTAGCAGCACTAACCTTTGAACGGACCTCATTTTCATCATCTCCTAGGCAGGATCGATGGATATTTGAGGCAATTTTCCAAAAATTGTGTCATGAATACGACCTCAATAGCTGATTTCCCTTGAGGGAAATTTGCTAAAAACAAAATAAATACAGCAAGAGCTGATGTCATAAAAAGAAAGTAGAAATCTCTGGGGGGAAAATAAAAACGTCAGGCACGAAGGAGTAAACTAAACTGGGCATGCTATGGCATTTCCATTAATTCTCTATTTTAGGTGCAAAAGGAATCTTATGTAAACAGGACTTGGAAATGAGGTGTTTAGTGGTTCAGGCGATCGTAGTGAAAATTTATTATTTGGAGCGGAGGTTAACTGAGGGCTGAAAACTATAAAATCCAAATACCTTTGGTTAATATTTGATATTGAGAAAAAAATGTTGACCAACATTTTTAGAAAATCATGGTTAGCCACCTCAATACCTGATTTCCTTCTGTGAAATCTGTTTAAAAAAACATAAACAAATATAGAAGAGTGTGATTTTCAGGAATAAGTAATCAAAATTTAGCAACAGAACATACATATTTCTTCTCATGTCATTTTTTTCTTGTGAGTAATTATCCTATATTATTGCAAGAAGATTTGGCTAGTTTCTAATGTCAGAGGAAAACATCATTAGTTAATATTTATACGTAAACTGCTAATTATACAACCTGGATTCTATTTAATATACTATAGTATTAGGCTGAATCAAAAAATTCTATCATAGCATTTTATGTAGACTTTTAATGAGCAACAATAATTAAGACAATAAACAAAAAAACAATTATAACCTGTGAGATGGCAAGTATAAGAGGTGTCCGCTTTCTGTTGTTAGCTAGATCAATAGTAGCTCTTCCATTAGTTATGAGACTTTCTACAACAGTACGATTACCATTCAATGATGCTAAATGAAGAGCAGCAAATCCATGTTCTTTTTTTTAATCGACCATTTGACGAGCTATGCTCATTAATTTATCACTCGCGCTGAAATGAAGGATTAAAAAATCCAATATAGACCATGAGAAAAGAATAAAAGAGATTTCTGCACTGAAATAACAAGCCAAGTTTTTAACATGCGCCACGTAAAATAATCAAATAAATTCTAGCAATGAAACAGACAATGGAGTTGCGCCCGTAAAACGAATATACTGTCTGGTGTCGGAACTAATATTTAACATGCTTTCCAAAAAGTTTAATTGTTATTTTTGTATTCTTTCCAATAGAGCCCAATAGAGAATCCATGCCTAAGAACAGAGGGAAACTAGGATCACAATTATTTCTGTATTTATTGTTATACCGCCAATATAAACTCCTAGACAAAATTAGCGCATCACTTCGCATTTCCTATTTGTTTGTTTAATTCATTGGAATTAAGTGAAATTACTCTAATCAGCAATGATATTTGTTATGGCTGTTGTTTATGTTAGTTATTATCCCTACGTAATCCTCTATTTTCATCTTTGTAAGTTGAAAGGAGAAATTACCTCAATAGTATTACTCAGTATTTATTCGGGCTGCGTTTTTCGAGGTTGCAGCTTGCGTCAAAGAGATCATTTTTAATTTTCCGTAGTCTTTTTAAATTTTTATTACGTTTTCTGAAATTTTAATGTGGATGAATCTGAAGAAGCAGTTAGAGCATTGACACTATTGGACGAAGGCTTATCCCAAAGGCAAGTGGCCTTACGCTCAGGATAAACTAATCGTCGGTTAGCGGCATACTCCATTGATACAGGGAGACTGGCCGCACAAGTAGGAGGCCTGAGCAAGGTCGGTCATGGGTTACTTCAAACAGATGACCGTTTCATATCGCTCACGGCCTTAAAACAGAGGTTCCAAACATGTATTCATATTCGTAATGAACTTCGTCGATTTCAAGTCGTACAATAAGGAGACTCCAGTGAAGCGAATCTGATCTCCAGACGCCCTGTCACTGGCCAATTGCTCACCCGAAAGCATCGAGTAGCCAGAGTTCAGTTTTCACAGCAATATAAAAAAAGTCCGTCACGCAAAAGCTGCTCAAACTAAGCAGATTTCCCTAGTGAAGATTAATAATAGATAAATCTACATACTGCTAACACAACACCACCGTGAATATTAAGTGAGTAAATACCAACGGTAATAATAAATCTTTCCCCTCCCGGAAGGAAGCGTCTCAAATGTAAACAAACAGGTCTGCCAACGGCTCACCGGAAAGAAAAACAAAGCTGAAACATATTAGAATATAACATATTCATTTTATTGAAAACTATGTACTATAGAACTGTAATTTATAATGAATCAGAATATTTTTTATCTCAATCAACTAAATGTTACTAGTCCAAGAGCTTAAGATGGGGGAGGGTCACAAGAACATATTTGCATCTATCTCGTATAATAAAGGTCTCTGGAAAACAATATTTGGTATTTAAGCTTCGACTAGTATGGTTTATTATATAACAGAGTACTGTTTATGTAACCCGAGTAGAAGTGGGGGTTTCCTGCATGCTGAAAACTGAAAAATGCAAATATCTAGGTTAATATTCAAGATAGAGAATAAATATATATGTTAATATTTATAGTAAGTTTGATTCTCAATAAGATTTATTCTATACACTTTTTCGATTCGACTTATAGTAACGGAGATATTTCGAATTTGCCAATTTCTCTCCCTCTAAAATCCCCCTCCCCCTGGTCTGATTTCAGCCATTAACAAACTTTATCTTTCTTTTTGCATAAAATGACTTAATTTCGATTTTGGTAACGATCAAATAAAAATTGCAACCGCTAGAGCGGTATATATATATATATATATATATATACAGTTTTCAACGGACCCATTTTCGTCATCTCCTAGGTAGGATCGATGGACATTTGATGAAAAATTTCGAAAATCACGTCATGAGTACGACCTCAATAGCTGATTTCCCATAAGGGCAATCTGCTAAAATGTTATATTGTTAAACTGTTGCTCCACAATCGTTGACCTATACATTTTATCTCAACTGAAATATTAAGGGACTTTCGTGTTACCCCCCCCCACTTCTACTCATTCTATTTTTACTTAGAAATAGAGAATAAATGGTGAGTTTGGATAGCACGTGGGAAAACAGCGTAGCTTATCCAGCTCCTGCTTTACGGACTTATTCATCATCTCGTAGGTAACGATAGACATTTGAAGGCATTATTCAAATATAGCGTCATGAGCTCACCCTCAATTGCAAATTCTCTTGAAGAATTTCAGCTAGAACTGTGTATTTATAAAAGCTTAAAGAAAATGAAAGCGGTAGATTGGTATCGGCGGAGCAAGAGCTATCGGAACACTTACCCGGGCAGCACTTAGTAGATCTTATCTCTTCCAGCTTAGCTAAGGTTCATACATCCTCTTCTCCGCCTTCGTCTTTTCTATCCGGTAGGACCGTTTGTCTCAGAAAATTGCTTTCCTTAAAAGTGGAGGATTTGGATGGAGATCAGCTCCACAGGTACCAACTACCCATAGAGCTCGATTTGAACTTGTAAGTTTGGATTGTTGAAGAAAGGATGAGGGAGTAAGGGGTTCAAATAGTTCAAATGACTAGTTATATTGGATGTGCAATTTGATCGATAACTTAGCATGTTTATTATTCTTATATGACACAGAAATCTTCATAAAGAATATAAGCCATCCCTGTATTTTTTAAAGGTTGATTTGGTTGCCTACATTTACCTTATTCTTTCTCACCTCAAGCAAAATGTTAACATTATAGATATTTCATTTTTAAAGAGATACAATTTGTGAATATTTTAAGCAGATTTCATTTAAGAGAAAACAGCCATTGAGGTCGTACTCATGAAGCGTTTTTCGAAAAATGTTTTCAAATATCCATCGATCCTACCCAGGAAGTGACGAAAATCAGGTCCGTCCAAAATTATATATATATATATATATATATATATTTGTCGATTAACGCTAAATCGGGGGGGGGGGGGGTTAGAGGGGAGGAATTTTGAAAATTGAGATTATCTTCGTTATTATCTGTCATATCAAAGAAGTATAGAAACAATGTTATTTCAAATTTAATTGCCTATAAATGTTATATACATATTTCCTCTATAATGAATATTAATCGGGGTATTTAGATTTTTTAGTTTTCAGCTTTTAGTAAACCCCCACTTCTACTGATGTCATATTAACAATAACCTATTATAATTAGAAGCACTTTATTTGAAGCCTAAATAACAAATATTGTTCTCATTGAACTATTACGATTTGAAATAAATTCATATACGTGACGCAGCCCCTGAGTGATGGACTTTTAATTTGTTCTCACATTTATTCAAACAATGATCAATATTATACCAATATTAGTATTAATATTAATTAATTAAAACGTTTCAAATGTTAATAAGTTCTCAATTATGAGAAATAATTAATAATAAAGTATAGAAATACTTCTGTTCTCTACGAATAATTTAATAATTTAATAATTAGATTTGCCTTAAGGGGGCATACAGAGGATATACCAAAAACAGACCACTAAGACGAAAAGTAAGAGATTTCCCCGTCACACTGTTCATCTGTTTTGACCATAATTTTTATACCAGGGAGTTGTGCCTTGGACTACAAAAATTTGATTGATCGGGATAATAATTATTCTGATTCATTATAAATTACAGTACTAGATATAGTAAATAGTTTTCAATAAAATTAATATGTTATTTTCTGATATTTCAGTAATTCTTTTTCTTTCCGATGAGGTTAGCAGACCTGTTTTTTTTTTTAAATTTCAGAGTCTTCCCGTCGGGTGTTTGTTAAAATTGACTGAAAGATTTTCATTACCGTTTATCCACTTAATATTCACGGTGGTGTTGTGTTACCAGTATGTAGATTTATCAATTGTTCGAGAAATATGCTTTGTTTACGCAGCTCCTGCGTAATGGACATTTTACTTAGGTATAGAAAGTATGGTCAAAACCGATCAATAGTGTTTCGGGGGAATATCTAAGTTTCCGCCAGCGTGACGGACTTTTCATCTTTGTTGTCTGTTTGTTGGTACATCCTCTATATACCCCTTAAAGGCAAATATGCTAATTACATTATTCCAAGAGAACAGAAGTTTTTCTATAATTTATTATTAATTATTTTTCATAAATGAGAACTTATTAACATTTGAAACTTTTTAATTAATTAATATTATTACTAACATTGGCATAATATTGATCATTGTTTGAATAAAAGTGAGAACTAATAAAAAGTCCTTCACTCAGGGGCTACATTAACTTGACATATTTCCCACGTGCCTCACGTTGCATTTATCTCAAATATGAATCAACTTCAACAAGCCATTGATGATCTTCAATTGTTATATACACTTTTCCGTAGGTTAATTATTAAGCAAGTTATGTGTATTTTTTTCTTTTCAGCATTCAGTAAATCCCCACCTACCGAATTTGTATTTAGAAATTGAAAATTTATGGGGAGAAGAGATAAATAGTGTGCTATACCAGCACATGGGAAATCTGCTTAGTTTACGCAGCCCCTGCGTGACGGACTTTTTGTTGATTCTTGCCTGTGATCTACTTCCTTAATCAAACTCAAAAATTGCCCTTAAAAGAGATCAGAATCCTTAGAGATTCTATAGGCTCTTCCTGCTTGTTAAGTAAGTCGAGAAAGGTCCTTTGTGACAGTCAACATATGAGTTTGATCTTAGACCGATCGAATCAATTACAGATGCAGGCATTCTATGTATGTCGATAATCTAAAATGTGTTGATTTTGAGCCGGATTAACGTATATAGGCACCACCCTCCGTTGATTCTATTAAATTCGTCCCAAGGGCGACAGGTAGTAGTGAGCTGCTAATCCGCTGTTATGAATAGAGAGCGCTACCATATCACCTGCCCGCCACGCGCCTCCTACCCTTAGCCCTAATCCCTTACATCTCCCCCTACATGGTTCTCTTCAGTGGATTAGTATGTCTCTTAGCACGTTTCCCTGAAAAATCAGATATTGAGTTTGTACTCATAATGTGATTTTTAACAAATTCGTTGTTATGTCCGTATATGACAAAAACTAGCTAAACCAATCTATGGCGGCCAACCAAAAAAAAAATTAAAACTTCAAATGATTATTTAAGTAATTTTTCTCTGGAATATGCTGGATGGTAGAGGAACCAATTGATAAGGATCAATAAGAAGGCCAAGTCCTCTACTGTTTTTAATATAATGCAGAGTGCACTTTCGGAGTCAACGCTCCATCCTCAGTGCCTGCTGACAAACACAAACCTCGAGTTAATTTAACATTCACAGCATGGCCAAAGGCAAAATAAACAACAGTCATAAAAACAAACACAATATAAAGAGTAAAAACAATGTTAATTCTTAAAACTAGTCAACTAATAAAAATATGAAATCTAATCACTAGTCAACTACTAAAAATTAAAACCAAAACAATAAAAAATCTAATAACAAGTCAAATAATAAAAGCAAACAACGATAAGCATATGTCAAAAACTATAAATAAAATTAAAAACTAAAAAACTACCTAAATTTCAGATTTATATGGAAATCATATCACAGTGGGTGAGAACAGAGGTTTCAGTAGAGGACTTGGCCTTCTTATTGATCCTTATTAAGTAATTTTTATTTCTCAACTAGTTTTGCGTCCATATGACGCCTCATCACGAGAAGTTCTACTACACAGAGGAATCAAAGTAACGGCTACATCATTCTCTATGACCAAGTATTGTGGGTTAAGTTAGCTGCTACGTGCTTGTGATACGTCACGAGATAAAAAAATATACATATTAAACCGAGTTACTTCATTTGCGTTTTCAGCGTTCTAGGTATGATGTAACCAAATTCCCTCATTTCCCGGATAGTAATCAAGTACGTAATTTGTTCACATTGGGTATTTAGAAATGCATCGTGAGCTATTCTTGTACGAGGGACATCTGCTTAGCCTACGCGGCCCCAGAGTGAGGGAGTTTATTTTCGTGTTCTGCTGGGGTGGTGATTTGACTTAAGCTCTGAAAAAAAATGTGTCACACTTAGTTTTAAAAAAATGCGCTGTTGTACGTCAAATTATTTTTCTGGAATTCATAAATACCAAAAAAAACAACATATATTTTCCCATATTAATATTCAAAAATATAGTAGTTTTGGATTTGATAATTTAAAAGTTTCACAACTATAACCAAAGTCTGGTAACACAAAATTTCTGGAAGCTACGTACATATCCAAAAAGTCCTCAAGAATCAATCTTATTGTAAATATTGTTCTATACATTTATTCTCTATCTTGAATATTAACCGAGATATTTGAATTTTTATTAAATTTGGACCGGTAACGGAAGACTGAATTTCCCGCCAAAAGCTAGTTCGGCCCTTTGCCGTAACTGTTCGGCTCTCGAATGGAGATTTCTCTATTGTATAACTTCACGTGGGAAATCTGCTTAGTTTACGCAGCCCCTGCGTGACGGACTTTTGTTAATATGACGTGGTTAGGAGTGGGGGTTTATTGAAGGATGAAAACTACAAAATGCAAATATCTCAGTTAATAATCAAAATTCATGGTTGATCAAGGTGCAAATATTTTCGTTTAAAAGAGTACATATGTAGAGGAAGAAAGGGTCGAGTTGATAGCTATCGTGATGAGGGTTAGAGGAGTAGCCCTAAGGATTACTAATTCAATAATGGTTGCTGGGAGGATTGGGGAATAGCTGTTCGTGAGCACTTGATGTAGTGCCCTGAGCGGGAGGTTTGATTTACAGCCACCACCGGGCCCGGATATTACTTTCATGCCCCATTTACTTCAAGAATTAACGCTAATGAAAACAATGGGATAACTTTTTCATTCGAAGTCACTTATCATTATTGGCTACTCCGAAAGCCGGATGTCTTTTCTGTTGCCGTGAATTGCATTTTGTCTCACATTATCTTCGGTTCAGGTTAACAAGGCTCTACTGATGCAGGGAGACTTGACATGCTTCTCTACCATAATGAAAGAGAGAAGAAAAGAAAAATACAATGGCTAATATGACGAGGACATTGAAGACTAGGTGATCCAAGGTCTTGGAAAAAAGGGGTGAAGCTTAATGAAAATCAGCTATTGAGGTTGTACTCATGATTTTCATGATGATGACATTTCTTCAAATGTCTGTCGATCCTATCAAGTATTTGACGAAAAGGAGGTCGGTTCAATATATATAGCTAAAGCACCCGGCTTCGCTTGTGAAATCACTTGAGGCTGAATAATGATAGTAATTTTTTTTGGCAAGGCTTCAATGTGTACAACCACACTTCCCGCCTAGGCGTATTGTTTTCCCGTAAGGATCAGATAGGGAACTTATAGAATGGAAATTTTGAAGAAAAAATTGAATAAGTCCCTAACAAATTCCCTTCACCGTTTGGCACATTGTGAATAATTCAAATCATAATCATGGATAGCATTTTTAATAATTAAATATCATCTCTAATGTACATATTTCCAGAGGAAAACAAATCCGACTATACATTCCTGTTCGGCTCTGAGAATATTAGTATAGCCTCAAATCTAAGTTGGGTCAGTAGTAATTAATATACGTACGTATATATTATATATTATTTGACAAATTACCACTTGGTAAGGCTGATTGAATTAAAAAGTTTTTATTATGTGGAGAATTATTAGTATTATATTGACTGAGAGGAATACTTTTAAGCATTTCTAATGCCCAGGAAGACGAAAGTCTGCTTTATGAACTAAGAGAATAAAGATAGCTGGTTTGAGATCCAGCATCCTGAAGATCCTTTCTTTTCTCCTGAAATACTTTAATTGGTCTCAGTCAGGATTAGATGCATATATATCACAATTTTTGTTTGACCGTTTCCAAACTCAATATTTAAACGTTTAATGCAATCTGGAGACCAAGTTCGTTAACAGTTGAAATCGGGCTAGTATCGGGGTGGGGGTAGACGGGAAATTACGAAAATTCCAAATATCTCCGTTATTAAATGTCGGATCGGAACATTTTTTTTAGAAAAAATCTTATTGCAAATGTAATGGCAAATGGATGTCGTTATATCTGTTTTTTCACTCTGAGATATTTGCATTTTTTAGTTTTCAGCTTTCAGTAAATCTCCTCTCCTACTCATGTCGTATTAACAATAATCTTTTAGATCATGTATCACTTTATTCGAAGTTTAAATACCAAATATTGTCTTCATTGAACTTTTATTGAGTGTGATATATGCAGATACGTAGTGTCATGACATCATCAAAAATCGTAAAACTTTTTATTTCGGAAGGAGGTCGAAAAAAATACTGTATAAGAGCTTAATCTCAAATACTCCTTTCAATCTCGTTCTCAAATTACAAGGCTTTAGATTCAATCATGTCGATATATATGGTTATAGTAGATTGATATTTTAATTTATTATTAACGTGAGATGACCTAACCATCTTTAATAGCGGGGGGTATACAAAAGGCGGAAAGTAAAAAATTCAAATATCGGTAAATATTTTAGATAGGGGGAAAATGCATAGAACAATATTTATAGGAAATTACATAGGCCACTATATTTTTTCTACACAATGTTTCGGTCCGACTCATAATAACAGAGATGTGTCAGATTTTCAAAGGTGTCCCCCGATTTCAGCCGTTAACGAACTTGATCATCACTTTTACATGAAATATTTACATATCAAGCTTGGTAATGATCAAACAAAAATTGCGACCGCCAGAGGGTTAACAGAAAAGTTAATAAATCTATATACATTCATATATACGCATATATATATAAGTTTATAAATCTAACTATATTGTAGAGTAATATTAGTTTAATAAGATTTGTTCTGTAACATTTTTTGATCCGACTCATAATAATATTTATATTAGTATATTTTTAAATTCGAGCGGGGGTCAAATGCCCCCCTCAATCCTGGTCCGTTTTAAAAACGAACGAGGATGAAATTTAGCGTTGAAAAACTACTATAATATTAGAGAATTATGGCCTTAAATATTGAGTATGGTATAGAATAATTAAACATTTGAGAATAATATTAAAATATTTGAGTTAAAAAAGAATTTATCAACTATCACATGTAGACCATCAATAGCTTCACATAATTATTCTTACAACATTTTACGATCGGACTCATTATAAGAGAGATATTTTAAATTCTGAAATTCCTCCTGCCTAACCCCCCCCCCTCCTACTGCTAAGTTTACTGTTCAAACTAAAAAATACACTCCCATTCAACCTATTACCTCATACTTAAATCGTACCTTTTCTACAGACACTTTCAGATTTCCTTTTGTTCCTCAGTTTCTTCTTTTTTTTCCCCAACTTGCAGTTGTACCGCAAGGGTGCATTCTAAGCCCTTTCTTATTCCTTATCTATATTGCCTTCATCCCATCACATGCTGAACTTCCTTTCTCATGTATGCAGATGATCCTGCAATCTTAATGTCCAGCTCAGATCCAAATATGGCATCCATGTATCTACAAAAACACGGAGCTCTGCCACAATCCTGGCTGACTCAGTGGAGGATCAAGGTCAATATCAGCAAATCAAGCCATATAACATTTACTCTCTGACGTTCCAATTACTCTCAATTGAGCATCAGTTCCTCAAAAATCACAAATTAAGAATCTAGAATTCACATTAGAGAAGCGACTAACTTGGAAATCTCACATCACAATTATGAGACAAGAATTGAATTGACGACTATCACTGCATAGCAAGCGTTTGATTTACATAACAGTACTCAGATCAATATGGACATACGGACTTAAACTTTGGAGATCCACTAAACCATCAAATTCCTAAAACCTTCCAATCCTGAACACGCCGCATAATTACAGATTCCCCATTTTACTTATCCAATTTAACTCTCCATAATGACCTCAACTTTTGTCCATACCCTCGCAAAAGCCCACTCTCTCCTTCGCAGACATCCTAATCCTTCAGTCCAGTCAGTCTCATCAACCCATATTCCAAAAAAACCCAAGACGACATCTGAAGCATAAGAGATCTTATTGTGTAGGAAAAAGTATAACTGGGTATTGTCAGTGGACAACTTTCCACTTCAAGCCAATAATCAAGTCAATTGTTATTTTTATCATATATATCATTTGCTTTTAATATTTACATATTGTTGTAAATAAAACAAATACAGAGAGAATAAAAATCGTAAAATATGAATTGATTATGTCATCACACAAGTTATGTATTTGCATGTATGTGATCTAGTAAAGATCTTTTGAAAACAATAATCGGTGGGGGTTTACTAATGGCTGAAAACTGAAGAATGGAAATATCTCATTTATTATTGAAGATAGAGAACAAATGTGTATAACAACATTTAAAGGTGAACCTCATTTTCATTATTTCCTGGGTAGGATCGATGTACATTTGAAGAAATTCTTCGAAAATCAAGTCACGAGCACAACCTCAACAGCTGCTTTCCCTTAAGGGAAGTACGTTAAAATAAGATGTAACTATAAGCTTGAAATGGAATGCTTAATGATGTGTTGTCTTTTTACTAATGTCAAATTTATAGGAGTGTACATGCATTTAACAATTGAATTTCGCCATTTCCTTTGGACATGGAGATCAGAACGTGTGCTCCTCCGATTGTGTTACGTTCCCGTTGGGCGTTGAGATTTTGTTTTCATTGTCTAGGGGAGTAACCACATTTGAGAAACGATCTTTCACAGAATCGGGCTGTCGAGAAATGGGCAGAGAAAGGAGAGCAGCTGCCCAGTTGAGGATGACATATGTTTATGTGCTGTAGGAGTGGGCTATGCCCTGGCTAACGAGCGTATTGACAGCGGCTAGCCACCGGAACGGGCGGGAATGACGCCAGATAGCCCGGCGGGAGCTCTGCTCGGGGATGACTCCCAGTCAACAGTAAATAAATAGAGTCTTCAACAGATCCCCTAACATCAACCCCACTCACCTTTCAACTATTTCATTATTCCCATTGATCATTCGTTTCGTATAACTTCCACATGGCACGTCTAGGGATGGGGCTCGCCAAGTAAAATGAGACATTAAGACCAGGTGATGTTTTAGCAGAATTCCCTTAAGGAAACTCTGCTATGATGTAGTATTCATGACGCGATTCTAGAAAAATGTCCAATGGTTGTGAGATCCGTTATGTACCAGCGGTCGCAATTTTAGTTGACCGTTGCCAAATTCGATATATTAAACGTTTTATGTAAAACATTAAATCAAGTTCAGTAAAGGCAGTAAATACGTACAGGAAACGGGGTTTAAAGGGGGGATCAATAATTCAAAATATCTCCCTTTAATTTATGCTGGGTACGAGATGTATTTGAAACAGTTGCATTAACCGAACTAGGTACAAGTTGCGTTAAGTAAGGATTGAAAATGAAAAAAATACAAATAACTATTAAATATAAATATTTTATATGATACCAATTGAAGGGTTTGCTGCGAAAAGGAGGTAGCTCCATCCCATAGCTGTTGGGAGTTATGAACACTTTCTTGGAGCCAAAAAAAAAACCTCTTTTATTTGGCACAAAAAGGATGCAGCTTCAATCGTTAACCTTTTCCTTCAACTCTAATCATCATTTTCGTTAAGGGCTAACTTCGGGAGGATGAAGGGGGTAGGTTAGAAGAGGGGGTTTAATAGAATATTTTATATATCCTCGTTATTATGAGCTGGATCGAAAAATGTTATATAATCAATCTCATTTCAAATTAATTCACTACAACTGTTGATTCATACATGTGTTTTCTATATTACCTACTCTCTAATATTTATGAGAGATATTACAATTATTAAGTACTTAAAAATCTATGTGTCAGTCTATGTGTTATATTTTTTTTATTTTTTAAAATTTGTATTATAGAAATATGTTTTTATTTATCTATTAATCTTATTTTATTGAATTGTATTTGTGTTTAATATTTTGTTCCATATGTTGCGTTTTTGTATTCTTTTAGTTGTAGTTATATTTTTATTTTTTAAATTTAAATGAGCAATAGCGCCTATGTTGTGAAACACTTATATTAAATAATATTTATGAACTATTTGATTTTTTTAGATTTCAGCCTTGAGTATACCCCACATCTACTCATCTGATTTTCACCTCGAATAAGAGTTGCTAGAAATGACATGCCAAACTTTGGCATCAATTCTTGCTCTCATTTAATACAGGCTAAAAGGAGAATATGCGATTTTACCATTCCTTCATTCTTATGGACTTTAGTACGTAATAAATAAAAGTCTGTCACGCATGGGCTGCTTAAACTAAGCGGATTTCCCAAGTGCTGGTATAGCATACTTGTGACTACATATTCTCTATTTCTATGTAACAAACCAATGGTTATAAGAGGCGTGGTGAGAGGGGGGCGTCTACTGAGGGCTGAAAACAAGGAAGTATGAATAACTCTCTTAATACATTACGCGTACAGTACGCGAATTACAAAAAATGCCTAGAAATATAATTCTATAATATCAATAGTTTAACAAAAATTCTTCTGTAACATTTTACGACCCGACTCATAATTGCTGATATATTTTGAAATTGAACCCCCACCCCCCTCCAATCTCCCAGGCCCGATTTAAGCCACAAACAAATATGATGTTTAATTTTGACCGAAAATGTTAAATATCTATTATGGTATAGATAAAATAAACATTTTTGTGAACATAAAGCAACTCAATTGATGATGTCGAATGTTTCTCGCATGATAAAGATCTCTTGAAAACAATATTTAGTATATAAGCATCGAATAAAGTCGTTAGTAATATAACAGATTATTGTTAATGTCATGAGTCGGAGTGGAGGTTATCTGAGGTCTGAAAACTAAAAAATCCCAATATCTCGGATAATATTCATAATAGAGAAATATCCTATTTTACAACCCTGAGGAAGAGAAAATAAAATTCTCAAAATAATTGTCTAGGCCAGGGGTCTCCAAACTACGGCTCGATGGCCATATCCGGCCCGCGGAGAGATTTTGTCCGGCCCGCGGAGAGCTAGCATACTTGAAAACTCGTTTTAGAGAACATATTTTTTATTGTAAATTAAATTTAGCTTACTGAAGTATTCGATAGAAGGTACTACCTATTTCCGCTTGTGTCCACCAGATGCCGTGTCACGTTACTCCTCATAGCTCGTACTCTACGACTAAACTAGAAATTACAGATAATGACAGGAAAATTAATAATATGCAGTGTTGCCGTTTTGCGGACTTTATTCCGATTTGCAGCTTTTTTTTAACGTTGCGTACTTTTTTGGACTTTTTTTTTCATCAGTGGACTATTTCACTTTTTACCACCGGCAACAATGATAATATGGTTTTGGCCCTCGGAACTTACTGGAGTAATCAGTATGGCCCTAACGCTGGAAAGTTTGGAGACACCTGGTCTAGGCTAAAGCATCTTTCATAAGCATTGACCACAGGTCTCAACAAACAACCACACCATATATATATATATATATATATATATTTAATTTTGAATGAACCTCGTTTTCATCATCTATCTAGGGTCGATGAACATTTGGAGAAATTTTTCGGAAGTCGTATCATGAGTACAACCTCAATAGCTGATTGCCCTTAAGAGGTATGAATTACACTACTTCCTTTACTTTTTACTAGAAAGTTAAAATTCTTTATTTTTTGGGGAATTAAAAAAAATATTGTAGTTGAAATTTAGGCCCCTAAAATAAATAAATGAAGATGTTTTTATTGTTTGACCCCGCCACCAAAATTAGGCGTGTATAATCAAACAATTGTTTCAACATAAATTAAACGAAGTAATCTTTGTTTGGTTTTCTCCTAATTATTAAATAAGAAGAAATATCACTTCTCTAAGTAGACATCGACTGATTGTAAAATAGGAATACAACCAAAATTCTTATGAGTAGGGGTGGACAGGGGGTAGGATTCTTTCAGACGCATCTAGACAAAATGGGGGGTGCCACCCAATTAGATTTCTATCTGAGGATTCGAATTCAATTCGTAACCGAGGCAACTGATACCCTCACAATTTTCAGAGAAACTAACCTGGTAAACCTTGTTTTTGAAAAATTACTATTCGAGGATAATATCCCCATTCACATTTTGATGTTTTTAGTAATAGTAGCACTTTTTTATACGTTAAGCATTTTTGACCCATCAAATTTATTCACCTGAAATTCTCCGACAGTTCCGTGAAACGTTAACAGGACCATAAAAGTTGACTTCTCTTGAGAGATTAATTAAATTATTTCGGCAGTATATCTACTTTGTACATCATCTTCGCCTATATCACTAATCCTAGATTTGATTATTGAACGACAGTAAGGCGTTATTTAGAGTTTAAAATACTTTGGGAGGATTTAATACTTAACAACTATATAAATCAAATAATTCTCCCTAGCTAAACCAATCTTGTTTACCATCAAATCATAGCGATACTATAAGAGTCATTCTGAATAAACTATTATCTATAAAAAAATGAATGTTTACTTTTATACTCTCTGTGCTTTCGCTCAGACAATTCTAATCACCCACCTTGAAATTCTTTAAACCAAATGACCTCATGCCGTGGTGGTCAAGGTGTTAAATGTTCCCTTTATCTGTTGTATACAGTACGAGATTGTTTGCTAATTATAGATCTCAGTGGAGGAACAGAGAGGATTGCTCCTATTGGAAAGGAAAACGAAATAAAGTACAAACACAAAATAGCTTTTAGCGGGAAGGCTTATCTACGGGAGCTGAGGAAACGGTACCTTGTACTCACAATTAGGGACCATTTAATTACTGCATTGTTTCTAGTACGATCCGACTTCCTTATCTCTCCAACCACCCTCAACATCACACCCAAGCTCATTCTCCCGCTCTCTCTCTCTCTCTCTCTCTCTCTCTCTCTCTCTCTCTCTCTCTCTCTCTCTCTCTCTCTCTCTCTCTCTCTCTCTCTCTCTCTCTCTCTATCTCACTCTCTCTCTCTATCTCTCTCTCTCTCCTCTCTCTCTCGCTCTCTCTCTCTCTCTCTCTCTCTCTCTCTCTATACCTCTCTCTCTCTCTCTCTCTCTCTCTCTCTCTCTCTCTCTCTCTCTCTCTCTCTCTCTCTCTCTCTCTCTCTCTCTCTCTCTCTCTCTCTCTCTCTCTCTCTCTTTCTCTCTCTCTCTCACCTCCGTTTTCTCCATATTGACACTTAAAATTTCGTTCCTCTTGAATTAGTGGAATTTGGAGTTGGGAAATAATCTGTTAGACCTAGAAGTCCGCCACACAGGGGCTGCGGAAGCTAAGCAGATTTCCCTCATGAAGGTTTGCAATAGATAAATCTACATACTGGTAACACTTAACACCACCGTGAATATTAAGTGAATGAATACAAACAAACTCAAAGCTCTCAATTGTAAACAAACAGGTCTGCCAACCACTCTGAGCAGAACAGATAGAGAGAAATATTCTTCACTGGAATCAAGAACAATTACTGAAATATATCTGAATATAATATATTAATTTTATTGAAAACTATTTATTATATCCAGTACTGTCATTTATAATGAAGCAGATTAATTTTTATCATAATCGCTCTAATTTTAGTAGTCCATGAACTAAAGAAGCGAGCTGTCAACAGAACGTATTTGTATGTATATCGCAAAGAAGCTCACACAAGTCTCTACGCCAATTTCATGAGAGCCGAACAATTACGGAAACGGCCGAACTAACTTTCAGCTGAATCACAAGAACAGAGCCGACAATAGCCGAATATGAAAATTGCAAATATCTCGGTTAATATTCAAGATAGACAATATATGTATATAACAATATTTATAGTACAAATTAAATTGCACTGAGATTTTTTCGATACGACAGAGATACTTCGAATTTTCGTAACTCCCCCCCTCTTAACCCACGTGACCGATATCAGCCATTAAAGCACTTGATCTTTCTTTTTCTATACAAGGATTAAATATCGAGTTTGGTAACGATCAAACAAAAATTACTACCTCTAGAGTGATTCCCCTGAATGGAAATCTGCTAAAATTGCCACAACAGGGTGGCCTTCATATGTTCGGTAAAAACTGATTTGTGAACTTTCCTTTGGCTTAGGTGTACCATGTTCTCTGGCATTCCTCCATAGCGAAACTTTATATCACATCAAAGGCTTCATTTCTATAATGGATAGTTATAACAGGGACACTATCCATGAACCCTGCGACTGTTCTGCGCTTGAAGTTGCCGATTCGTAGCTGCAACCAAAAGTTAAATTGTAATAACCAGATTTGATTAGGAGGGCGCCTGTTGATACAGAGAAAATAGCTTTCCTTTAAATCAGAAGGGCTTTTCTTTGGGTTTGAGACAAGCCATTGCCTGTTGTTCATACTCAAATTGTTTCCCCTACTAGGCGCAATGTACATCCGAAGAGGCTGGTATACCACCATATAAAGTATCATTCAATTTCGATATCTGTGCCCTTAGGGGAAATCAGTCTGTTAACTCTCTAGCTGTCGCAATTTTGGTCTGATCATTACCAAATTCTACATATGTAAAAATGAAGATGCAGTTCGTTAACGCCAAAAATAGGACCAGTGGAAGGTTGGAGGGGGGAGGGTAAGGGGTTTTTTTAGGACGGTAGTTTCCAAAATACGACGGATCGAATAATTGTATAAAATCAGTTTCAAATTTCCGACATCCCCCCCCCTAAACCCCCTCTTTACTGCTCCTATTTCTTCTAACGGACTTGATCTTTAGTTTTGCAAAAAAAAAAAAAAAACGCTATAATATCCAGTTTGGTAACGATAAAAAAAAAATGCGGTAATTGGCAAATATATAAATAATTTTGAACGGACCTCATTTCCGTCATCTACTAGGTAGGATCGGTGGACATTTGTAGACATTTTCAAAGATCGCGTGATGACTACAACCTCAATAGCTGATTTCCCTGCTAAAAGTTGTACCAATCCTCCCTTTGTAAACTTTGACGCAATCTAAACATTTAATTTGGTATGGATTACATTTAGGTTCTTTCATTTTAAGTGTGTCTTTTACATGGCTGTCACTGTATATCCAACCCACATTTTCTATCTCTCTTTGCTAATTCCATTGCGGTGGCAGGATTACATTTAAAAGTTAAGCAATGAGTCTTTTAATTAGCAGACTTTTTATAACTGCTTTCTTAATGGTATTTTATCTTTTGCCATCCGGAAAGCATAACTTTTATTGGGGCATATGCTGCTTTGTTAATTCATTTCTAACATCATCTCTCGTGCATTATCTTAGTAAAGTAAAATTACAAAATATAAAAGTTAGACGTAACTATCAATAATTTAAATGTAACATATTTAAACGACTTAAATCAGAGCTTATAAGCAATAGGAGAAAGTGATTGTAAACTATTTTATGGAAGAAGGTCACTTTTATAGTTAGTCCTTAAATGCTAATTAATAAATGATAAAAAAGGGGGGGTCGAAATAAAAAATATAAAGTATAAAAAAAAAGGTAAAAGAGGGAAGAAGAGAAAGAAAACATAAAAAAATAAAAAAATAAAACTAGCGTGCGTATTCTGGGATTTACCATGGTCGGGGATCCCAAATACTGTCTGAAGAGTGTTGGGCATTGATGACCATGATGTTTTTTGACCAAAATCAAACAAACAAACAAACTGAAATGCTTCTTGTCCATTTGCCAATTTAAGGAATTTACCATCATCTGGGCACCTACTCCCAAATACCTAAATATTTATATAAAGATAGATAGATACTTTATTGGCTTATGTTCACAAACATGTTACCAAGAGTCTGACCAATTACTGTTAGTAAGGTTGTTAATATAATATAACGTATTATGAAAAGTGGAAATAAAAATAATAATATTTTCTAAAGTACAACTTAACAGCATATACATTGGTATGTAATATAATATAAATATTAATCTAAATAATTTATAATACTTAATTTAATAATTTAATGTAAAAGTAGATTATATCATTTTTTTTAAATAATTAGTTTTCTGATAAATCAAATTAGCATAATTCTTTTCTAAGGTTTATAACTAACAGAATAATTATAATAAGTTTTATTGTATATAATAAATAATTTGGCGATAATGGTTGTTTAAGCACCCCATAAAATACTGTTAACATTCGCAAACTTTTGATAAGAAACAGAAAACATCATTAA
The DNA here is from genome assembly GCA_019009955.1 of Riptortus pedestris. Lineage (NCBI taxonomy): Eukaryota > Metazoa > Arthropoda > Insecta > Hemiptera > Alydidae > Riptortus > Riptortus pedestris. The sequence continues at coordinate 110,176,462 of CM032233.1, forward strand.
CTTTATTTTCACTGTTGTAATCCAAAATGTTTACCAAAGATAGGTATTCTCCTTGAGGCAGTATATATTTGCCAAGGAATTTTACCCTGTGTGATGTAAAAGCGGGGCAATACAGTAGTAAATAATTCAAATGTAGATACATATTTTTTTGGCACCATTTGCCATGTTTTTAATAAGATAATTTTAAATATTCACAAGACGAAATCCTTATTTGACTGATTAGTTTTAATTTATGAATGTTTGTGTGAAACATTAAGTAATTTTCAGGGAGAGAGTTGTTAAAATTACAAGCAATCCTATAGATATTTATATAAAGAAACCTTGCTATATATTTTAATTGGTAACCAATAGTGCCACAAGGATTAAATTAGTTTCTGATTCCAAAACTGTAATTTTATTTTTAGATTTACCATAAAAATGGAGCTAATAATGAATGCTCTCAGAAAACGATGCACGAATTACATAAGTGGTTAATCACACAAGTCCATTTTTCAAACAAAACAGACGAATGACAAAAAAAAAATACTTTTCAAACGAAATGTTCATCTTCTTTCTCTCTTTCCCTTACTAATAAACTTGGCCGTTTACGGAGTTCTTTTCAATTTTTTTCTATATTCAAGCTTGTGCAGTTGTCAATTAGGTATTAATTTATTCGTCGTGAATTATCAGTTAATGCTATTTATAGCTAAAACAAAGTAATCTCTTATCTTCGTATTGTATTCAATATTCTTTGTACCTATTTAGATAACATAAATACATACAGTTTGAAAAAAAAAATCATATCGACGAAATGGGACCTCACTTCAATTAACGTTGAAGGCGATGTGGCCAGTTTTGACGTGACCGCCAGGGTGGTAAGGTCGAATCTTTTTATAATAAGTGTATTACTCCTGATGAGGCGTCATGCAGGACGCGAAACGTTTAGAGGAAAAATAAACCAGTGGAAGATATTTCAAATGTTTGTCATGTATCTTCGCCACTTGACCAGAACCATGGCTCTTCTTACAATATAATTAAAAGGTGGACACCTACGCCATCTCTATCCAATAGAAATGTTTGAATAAACAAAACAATTAGTAAATTATACATAACATACATCAGGGTTTCAGGATCCCTACAACTAATCCCCACCCCCACTCCGAAATAATACAACATCCAACCTTATGTATAACGAGTCTCCTAATTTCAGTACACATGTTTTCCAAGTATTTATGCTATGAACGATGAAATGATGTGTTTACATAACATTTTCTTGGATAAATGGCCAAGGGCTATGAGGGAAGAGACGAAGGGGGTGAGTGGGAGGGTGGGAGGGTGCGGTTTACCTGCTGGAATAAAAGATCGATAAGGTTCCCATAACAACGAGCAGCCAACCAGGATCCTCCCCTACTCGACCGCTAATTAAACAGCCGCCCAATGAGCTATCGCCCCAAGCCCTAAACACCGATCCTGCAGTTACATTGCTTCCATTCAAACCTCCATCCACGACTGAAGATTAGTCTAGAAACTATCGACTTATCTCAAAAATATTTAGAAGCCCCGCAGACCGTGTTTAGACTCTTAATCTAATTTATCCACTTTCCTTTATTGCTCCTCGTTATTATACTGTTATCCATCGAGACCGAACTTAGATACCGATCCGATCAGTAGGAGGGGTTTTAGAGGGGGAATTTCGGAAACGGATCTCATAAAAATAAAGAAGAATTTCCAAGAATTCAGAAATGAAAATGTTTGAGTAAGACCCGGTGAAATGTTTTGGTAGTCAGAAAAGGGAAATGGAGAAGTCTATTTTATTGTAATCCATATATTCTCCACATTTTGATAACTACCCCTTAAATCTTGTGAGATTAATTTCAATGTACTTAATTTCAATCTCACATGGTAATCCTAGAGTTACGGAATTCATTAAATAAAATCCTTAGTCCCGCCCTGGCTAGAAAAGGGTGGTGACCAGTACATAACCGGTCCCAATTAGCCTTAGTTGCAAAAAGTAAACGTTAATAAATAAATTTTAAAAAAAATCTTGTTACATTAATTTTGAAACATACGGATGAAAAAAAATTCATTTGTTATTCGAATTCTTTTTAAAATTTTACGTGTGCAGTTTTCAATCAAAGATTAATTCATTCGCCAAGAATTAACCAGTTGAGGCTATTGAGGGTTAAAACAAAGCTCACTCTTATCCAGGTTTAATCTCTCTCTCTCTCTCTCTCTCTCTCTATATATATATATATATATATATATATATATATATAGAGAGAGAGAGAGAGAGAGAGAGAGAGATAAAATTGTAACCTCTGACTGTACATTGTTTTTTTTTATCAAAATTTCACGATAACTTTTCTTTTCACATGTCATAGACACCATAACTGCATTTTGTTTCTTTGGTGTGTGTTTGTTTGTTTGTTACCTTTTCACGCATAAACAGCTGAACCGAATTTTATGAAACTTGGTATGTATATTACTACTAACCCATGATTATGATTTGAATTATTCCCGGTGTGTCAAACAGTGGAGAGGGAATGATTAGATACTTATTTTCATTTATTCTTCAAATCTAAAATTTTTTTCCCATAATTCGCCCAACGGAGCAAGAAATGAGCCCAGACGGGAAGAGCAGTTGTACACGTCGATGCATTGCCAAAAACAAAATTGAATATTTCCGTCTCAAATGATTTCCCGAGCGAAGCCGGGTACCTTGGCTAGTATTCAATATTCTTAGAAGCCTACCCTTCAAAAGCACATCTAATTAAATCGATTCTAATCTTCCTACAATCGAAAAAGTAGAATATTTAAACATTATATTACATACGAGTATATTGCTTCCATTTAAGCATCTACTGCTAAGACTTTATTCAGATATTATCTATTCTGAGTTGTTATTCTGGCAGGTGGAAGTGACTTCTAATGTATGTAGGATGAAAAAATTGTTGGCTACGCTTCCACTATAATAATTTATTGAAACGGCAAAGCGCTTTCGTTGCTGTGCATCATCGTCAGTGCCGTTTCAATAAATTATTATAGTGGAAGCGTAGCCAACAATTTTTCCATCCTACATACATTAGAAATTTCTAGTCAAAAATCCTTAGAAGCCCCCCCCCCCTATTTATATTTATTGTTCTGCGTTATTCTCCTGTTATCTGTTATGGAGATCAAACTCAGATATTGATGAGAGGGGGGTTTAGAGGGGGAATCTTTAAAATTCAATTTATCTCCATTATTATGCGTCGGATCACAAATAGTATACAATCAATCTTATTTCAAATATAATGTTCCATAGATGTTGTAACGTACAAGTTTTCTCTATATTGAATATTGAACCGAGATATTTCCATATTTTAGTTTTCTGGCCTCAGCAAACCCCCACTCCTACTCATGTAATATTAACAACAACCTGTTATATAACAAACCACTTCATTCTAAGCTAATATGCGAAATATTGATTTGACGAGACCTTTATTATGCGAGATACATTCAAATTCGTTGTTGGGTGACGTCGTCAATTGAGATTCTTTGTCCTTTGTTCGAACGTGTTTACTCGATCTATACCATGCTCTATATTTAACCGTTTCAGTCAACACTGAAGATCATATTGCTTTTTGGCTGAAATATTACGTGGAATAGTGGGAGTTTAGAGGGGGGGGGACTCGAAGATTAAAAATCTCTGTTAATATGCCAGTAGAAAATAAGTACTTTTAAGAAAGAAAACTTAGATTTAGTTAATAAATAATTATATAAAAATTAGCAACTTAAATACCCTTAGGATATAGTAAGAGCAATATATACAATCTATTAGATAATTTATTTACGACATAAAGTATACAGACACTTGCAAACAGCATCATACTAATATAAAGGGCATAATAACCTAACTGTTGATTGCCCAAACCATATAAATCCTAATCTGTTAATATGAGTCGGGTCGTAAAATGTTATAGAACCCATCTTGTTAAACTATTGTTATATGCATATTTTTGTAACTCCAGTATTAAGCAAGTTATTCTTACTTTCTTGTTTCTAGCCTTCAGTAACCCCCCCCCCCTTCTAGTCATGGGTTTTTAATATATAAATAGTGAATATGTGTTGAGATGATATCACAAGTGTGTTATACCAGTTAAATTTTTGTTTATATGTTATGTGTTTTTTTTAAGTGCTGTATAATTATGAGCAAACATACCCATAATAATTCATAACTTGAAAAATACAAACATATACACAAAAATCTAGCTCTATTGCGCATGGGTTTTTTGGCCTCTTTCAGTCAGTAGTTGTACATTGGGTGATACCAATGGTTTTGTCTGATTTTTATTATTGCTGAAAAAATGCCGAGTGAATAGTTCAGCAGCAACTCACCTGTACGTAGAATGCTACTGATCAGGTCATCACCGAAGGTACCTCCCACGAAATACTTTTAGCCGTCCTTCCCGAATCGAGAGAAATATAATTTATGTGTTGGCTACCGTGTAACCTTATCCAGACCGGAATATCGGAGATATAGCCAGGCACACCATCTATCGAGCGGAACAATCTATAATATACTTAAAGACCACTCGATGAAGGCATATCATGTGGCCCTCCATCAAGCTCAACTCCTGGATACTCAGGGAAACAGTTACCGTTTTAGCAGATTTCCCTTAAGGTAAATCAGCTATTGAGATCGTACCCATGGCTCGATTTTCGAAAAATGTCTCCAAATGCCCATCGATCCTACCTAGGAGATGACGAAAATGAGCCCCGTTCAAAATTATAGAGGCCCGTGTGTGTTTCTTATCGCTCTAGCGGTCAATTATTGTTTTATCGTTAACAAACTCGATATATAAGCGATTCATGCAAAACTAAAGATGAAGTTCGTTAACGGGTATAATAGGACCAGGGGAGGGGAGCGTATAGAGCGGGGGATTTTTGAAACTTCGAAATATCCCTGTTACTATAGGTCGGATGTAAAAATTATGTATAATCAATCTTAAGGCAAATTAAATTGACTATAAATATTGTTCCATACATTTATTCTATATCTTGAATATTAACCAATATATTTGCATGTTTTAGTTTTCAGCCTTCAGCAAACCCCCACTTCTACTCGTCACACATAAACAATACTCTGTTATATAATGAACCACTTTGTTTAAAGCTTAAATGCCAAATATTGTTTTCAGCAAACCTTTATTATACGAGATACGTGCAAATATGTTCTGTTGACCCCCCCCCCCACCCGTTTTAAATTCTTGGACTACTAAAATTTGATTGACTGAGATAAAAATTATTCTGATTCATTATAAATTACTTTACTAGATATAGTAAATAGTTTTCAATACAATTAATATGTTATATTCAGATATATTTCAGTAATAGTTTTTCTTTCCGGTGAAGAATATTTCTATCTATCTGTTCAGCTTTGCGAAGTTGGCAGACCTGTTTTTAGCAGATTTCCCTTAAGAGAAATCAGCTATTGAGGTCGTACTCATGAAGCGATTTTCAAAACATTTCTTCAAATGTCCATCGATCCTACCCAGGAGATGACAAAAATAAGATCCGTTCAAAATTATATATACACATATATATATATATATATATATATATATATATATATATCTGTCTGTTAACGCTCTTGCGGTCGCAATTTTTGTTTGATCGTTATCAAACTCGATATTTAAACGTTTCATGCAAAAAGACAGATCAAGTTCGTTAATGGCTGAAATGTAAAACAATAATAAATAAATTAATTTCATAAACTATAACTATAAACAATAAAATAATTTCAGTTTTCTTTATTTTGAAATAACATCAATTTTTCTAAAAACAATTCATTATAATAATAATGTTCATATTGGAAAGAATTGTTGAGGATATCAACATTTCCACTTTATTTATTATGTCAATTTCAATACTCAAACGGATTGTTGTTTGAACGGTTGTTAACGGCTGAAATCGGACCTGGGGGAGGGGGGTTTAGAAGGGGGATTTTCGAAATTTCGAAATATCTCCGTTACCATAAATCAGATCAACAATTAATACAGAACCAATTTTATTGCAAATTAAATTTACTATAAATATTGTTCTATACATTTATTCTCTATCTTGAATATTAACCGAGATATTTGCATTTTTATTAATTTTAATGGACGGAATGAGATCGGCTAACTTCGGGTCTAGTCGTGAGTTTCCGTTAAAAGCTAGTTCGGCCGTTTCCGTACCTGTTCGAATCTCGTGAAACTGCTCTGTTCTAAAACGTCAAGTGGGAAATCTGCTGTTTACGGAGCCCCTGAGTGACGGACTTTTTTACAATTCAAACGCTTTCCATTACCGTTTGTATTTATCCACTTAATATTCACGATGGTGTTAAGTGTTACCACTATGTAGATTTATCTATTGCAAAACTTCACGACGGAAATCTGCTTAGTTTACTATGTACTATGTTGTATGTACTATGTACTCGGTCTTTTAGTTCAGCCTAACTACCCATATCATCTGACGATAACTAATAAAGTGTATACAAATATAAAACAATAAGTGACTGATAAAGCTATTGACTAAACATATAAGGGATGGAATTGAGAAAGGATGGCAAGGTGGGGATGGAACTGCTGACAAAGGCGAGTGCGGTGACTGGGAGGTAACCAGATACGAGGAAGTGGGCCTGGCTACTCCCGTCTCTCGTTACCCCTCCAGAGGGCAGGACCCAACTTCCACACACCTCTCGACCAACCTAGTCCCCAAAAGCACCCAAGGCTATTTCCCCTATCCTCCTAAAACTCTAGTCCTACCCCATAAACAACCCCCGACACTAGGTCTAGCTTGGTAGGCTTAATAAATTCAAAATAACTTATGCGAATACTTTCCATCTATCAGATCCGTAGGCTTTCGGATTCCGCGTATGTGTGGAGAAGCCGGCATTTAGCAGATTTTCCTTGAGGGAAATCAGCTATTGAGGTCGTTCACATGATGCGATTTTAGACATTTTTCTTCAAATGCCCATCGATCCTACCTAGGAGATTACTAAAATGAGGTCCGTTCAAAACTGTATGTATATATATATATATATATATATATATATATATATATATATATGTCTGTTACCGCTCTAGCGGTCGCAATTATTGTTTAATCATTACCAAACTCGATATTAAGTCGTTTTATGTAAAAAGAAAAATCTGAAATTGGACCAGGGGAGGGGGGGGGAGAGAATTTTGAAAATTAGGATCGAAAAAATGTATAGACTTAATCTTATAGCAAATGAAACGTACTATAAATGAATATTAACCATGATATTTGTATTTTTCAGTTTCCACCTTCAGCAAACCCCGACTTCTACTCATGTTACATAAACAATACTCGGTTATGTAATAAACCATATCATTCGAAGCTTAAATGCCAAATATTGTTTTCAAGAGACATTTATTATACGAGATACATGCAAATAATTTGTGAAGTCCCCCTTCACTAATTTTTTGGGCTACTTAAATTTGATTTATTGAGATAAAAATTATTCTGATTCATTATAAATTACAGTACTAGATATAGTAAAAAGTAAATCAAATTAATGCGTTTTATTCAGATATATTACACTAATTGTTTTGCTTTCCGATAAGAAGTTGGCAGACCTGTTTGCTTACATTTCAGATGTTTTCCGTCGGGAGGTTTCTTATTATCGTTTGTATTTATTCACTTAATATTCACGGTGGTGTTTTGTTACCGGTATGTAATTTTATCTATTGTTGAACTTCACGCGGGAAATCTGCTTAGTTTACGCAGCCCCTGCATGACGGACTTTTAATATCTTCATATGGTTCGGCCGGGGGATTTTTAACTATATCCGCCGCCTCTTTCAGAACTTTGAAGTCGAGGTAGGCAATAACTAACTAAAATTTAATCCTAGGGCTTACCTTGGAGGTGGCGAAGACTGCTTCTGCCTGCCAAAGCTCTGGGTCTGCTTTCCAAAAGCTTGGGATCCGGATGTTAGCTCCTAACCTGCTAGCAATGACTTCCTCCAGTTCCGTAGGATTTACGTCTTTGCCGGTGTTTTTGTTTTCCATCTCTAATGTCCGGCGCCAGGGTCACCACTTTAATGGACGGGTTTTTATAATGTACAATAACAAAACTGGAAAGTGATAGGTCCACTGTAATTTATATAAAAAAAAACACATTTATACTTTCGAAAAATAAAAAATTAAGAACACAAAATAATAGGTCTTTGGATAAATAATAACGTACGAATTGAAACAGAGTTCGCACAAAAACAACAGAGCACTAAGGTACGCTATTGATTTTCACGCTGAACTAAAAGGTAATTGTGAGGTTGCTCGCAGTGTACCCACTTTAAAATTAGAGTAATTATTTTAGTTTAAATAGTTTATGGCAACACTGTCACTGTGACCAGGTGGCAGCTAGTAGGGCTTAGATTAATAGTTGTTATTGAGCCGGGCCAAGCTGTTACAGCGGTATAAACTTACATAAAATGTAAATGGAAACTTACATATGATATTTACTAACTTCCTCCTGTTTTGCACGCAGAGTATTTTGTGTGTTCCATCATTTGTATTCTACACACATTTCAATGAATACATTTAATTGTGTAATGATTTTTACACAATAGTTATAAATATTATAAAAACAATAAAAATAAACAAAACAAAATAAATAAATAAAACATATGTAAACATTACATATGTCTGTCGTCAGCTGGTGTCGGTCTTCAATATTGTGTCCAATTCTTGAATAAATGCATTAAATCCCTTAATGTATTTGAGGAATAGTTTCGGTTTGTCCGTCGGCCAAGATCTGTTTTGTAAGGTAATGTGCTTGATAAGTTTTGTTCTTAGGCCGTCAAGTAATACACAGTCATATAAGAGGTGGTCACATGTCTGTTCAGTCTCATTGTCACATATGCATTTGTAGGTCCATGTCCTGATATAAATTGTATTAGCTTAGTATTAGTAAGTGTTATTTTTATCTTTGGTATATAGCTTGTAAGAGCTTATGTAATTGTCGTTCTTTAGGTGTATTTGTCCATCTTTCGTTCCACTTTTTATAAGATTCGTTTCTCAAAAGAGTTTTAACGGTCTGTTTAGTCAGTTTTAAGTATGCAATAGGTATTAATTCGTCTCTTGAAGCTGAATTTGCAAATAGGTCTACTATGTCGTTTCCTAAATTTCCCGAGTGTCATTTTATCCATGCTATTGCCGCTATTACATTTTTCTGTCTACATAATATGATCTTCTGATCTGTTTGTTATAATTTTCGTTACTGTAAATGCGATCTATGTTAATTTTGCTGCCCGTATAGATTATACTAGTCTCTCTCAGTTCTTGAAATGTAGTGCAGTGTTTTAAGTTCCTCAGTAATTGCAAGGTTTTCTGCTTGATTATTAGTACATAGTAGTGATAGTCTGTATTGTCCTCTCTGCATAATATTGTCGACTTTTAAAATGATGTATACACACCCAAACGCCATCATCGTTCTTACTTCCGTCAGTGTATATATGATATGTCCACGTTACGTCTAGGTGGTCTAATGGTGTAATGTAATCCTTTGGGTGTAACCAGTTTAAGTATGTCTGACGTCTTGTTCTATTTCGTATGTTGTAATATTTTGTAACGTGAAATCTCGCGGGATTTCATTCAATTTCAATAACATAAGCTGCCTTATCAGTTCCTCAGATTTGGTTTAAATTGGCATGGTGTCTGCTAATACACATGATGCCTCATAGGATTCAGAACCTTTAGTCATTTTTATCGCAAATAGCCTTTGCACTCTTTCATAAGTTTTCATGAAAAATGAAACTTTTTGTCATTTTTTTTCACGCGTAAGGCATGTCACCATATTTCAATTCCATATTTCAATAAGGGTACAATCACCCCTTTGTATATTGTGGTCACTGCGTCAAATTTAAATATATAAAGAATATTAAAAATTAAAAAAAAACTTATTCCTCCTCATAATCACTAGGTTGTAAACAATTACTATCATTTTTATTTAAAATTAATTATAATAATACGTTTTCTTAAATTGTTGTTTCTGTTTTGGAGCTAACCTTTCTTTAAGTTGGCAAACATGGATCAGACGAAAGGAGGGGCATTTTCATTACATCCGTACTTGTATCTATACGAAATGTTTTCCTTGTATTGTGTTCCCTGAGATACCTTATGTCTTTGTGTCGGCTCTCCAATGCTTCTTCTGATAATTGCCCAATTGGTGTGATGGAAAATGAAATTATCAGGTCCATATAAAAGCAATTTCATATTCTATATAAAGATTTTTGCATATAATGCCATGAATAATGCCTCAAATATAAATCTTTAGTTTCTCCAATTTATTCATTGAATTTCGACACATTAATTGATTTACTACTAGAAACTAATTTCAAAAAGGACCTGTTTCATTATTATCTCTTTTACATATTTCAAAAACGTTATCGGGAAGTATAATGTTTTTTCTCAACCAATCTTGGTATTTTGTTTCGAATGTTCCTGGAAAGCTGTAGCAGAGGTCCCACTTTTTTTTGAATATCCAGGGAAAACAATCGTACGAATTTTCTGATATTCTTCGTAACTTCATCAGATCTTTCCGATTAATTATATTCTTGCACGATTTTATCAAATAAAGCATCGTATCTGATGTTTGTTTTCTTACTGCGCCAGACGTCTTACAGTTGTGCGTTGGTTATGAAATCTAAAACCACAAAATCACAGCCAAGAACAGGTAAACTAGGTATCAAAATAATTGTGAAGTAATGTACTATTTATGGTTGAAGTATGAAAAAAAAACCGTTATTTTAATCAATTCCAAAGTTGAATAATTGATGAGAATTTCTTATATAATCTTAATGAATAGAACTTACCCATTTCCTCACTGTTCACTTAGGACTGACTCGTACAGGTGAAAAGATTAATGAAAATGATCAACTAATAAGATTGGGTAGAACGTAGGAAATCTGCTTAGTTTACGGGGCTGCGTAGACTAAGCAGATTTCCCTCGTTCTGGTATAAGACACTTGTGATCTAATGTCACCACATATTCTCTATTTCTATGTAATAAAAGTTCGTCACGCAGGGGCTGCGTAAACTAAGCAGATTTCCCACGTGAAGTTTTACAACAGAGAAATTTTCCAAGAGCTGAGCAGTTAATGAAACGGCCGAACTAGTTTTTGGCGGGAAAGCCCCTTCGTCCGTTTGCCGGCCAGATTTAATAAAAATGCAAATATCTCGGTCAATATTCAAGATAGAGAATGAATGTATATAACAATATTTATAGTAAATTTAATTTTTAATAAGATTGAGTCTGTACAATTTTTCGATCCAACGTATAGTAACGGAGATATTTTGAATTTTCGAAAATCCTCCCCTCCCACTGGTCCGATTTTAGCCGTTAACGAACTTGATCTTTCTTTTTACATAAAACGCTTAAATATGAAGTTTGGTAAGGATCAAACAAAAATTGCGACCGCTAGAGCGGTAACAGACAAATATATATATGTATATATATATATATATATATATATATATATATATATATATATATGTATATATATATATACAGTTTTGAACGGACCTCATTTTCGTCATCTACTAGGTAGGATCGATGGACATTTGAAGAAAAATGTCGAAAATTCCGTCATGAGTACAACCTCAATAGCTGATTTCCCTTAAGGGAAATCTGCTAAAAACAATGAGTGGAAGGTCTAGGGGGGGGGGCTGAAGGCTGAAAACAAGAAAGCACCAATAACTAGCTTGGTACTTGAGTTAGGAAAAAATGCATTGAACAACAATTCTAGAATATCAATCGTTCATCAAAAATGGTTCTATAACATTTTTCGAACAGACTCATTATAACGGAGATATTTTTAATTTTCGGGTCCCCCTCCCATGAAAACCCCCAATATTCCATGTCCGATTTCAGCCAATAACAAATGTGATCTTTAGTGTTGGCAGAAACGGTTAAATATTGAGTATGGTATATATCAAATAAACATTTAAGATTTAAGAACATAAAATCTGAAATGATGACGTCATCTCACTAGGTATTTGCCTGTATCTCACACAGTATTAGTTCAACGAAAACAATACTTAGTAATAATTTGGCTCACGATATAACAGCTTGTTGTTAATATGATATGAGTAGGAGTCGATGTTTACTCAAGGCTGAAAACTAAAAAAATACTAATATCTCAGTTAATATTTTGGCTAGAGCAAATATCTATATGACAATGAATGATTGAATTTAGCCTTTATTATAAAGAGTAATGTGAAAAATAATAGTTAACAAAATTAATATATACATGATTATGAGGTACAAAATATAAATACACTAATAAACAATATTACTTACATACCTTAAATTTATAAAACTACTTATCTATATGACAATATGTACAGACAATTGAATTTGTAAGAAGATTGCTTCTATACCATTTTTCGACCCGACGTATAATCACGAATATATTTGTAATTTCCAAAATTCCTCTCCTTCCCCCATTTCCCCTGTCAGATTTCGGTCGTTAACGAACTTGATGTTTAGTTATACATAAAACACTTATATATCGAGTTTGGCAACGATTAAACAAAAATTGCGACCGCTAGAGCTGTAAATGCGATATATATATATATATATATATATATATATATATATAAAATTTTGAACGGACCTAATTTTCGTCATCTCCGGGGTAGGATCGATGGACATTTAACACTTTTTTTCGAAAATCGCGTCATGAGTACGATCTCAATAGCTGATTTCTTCTAGGGGAAATCTGTTAATAAAATTGATTAGCCTGGGACAGACGGTCTATAAACCATAGACCGGGTGCGACTGATTTTATTACTGATATTTGATTTTAGAAATGTAAGCAATCCCTAATGGAAATCAGCTACTGAAGTTGTACACACGCCTAGATTTTCGAAGAAAATTTCAAATGCCCATCGATCCTACCTATTAGATTACGAAAATGGGGTTCGACAAAACAAATGTGTGTGTGTGTGTGTGTGTGTGTTACATATGTATATGGTTTACGCAGTCCCTGCGTGACGGACTTTTTTTTATTTACGTTATAAATTTTATCAAACAATTCTGTTTTGTATAGAAAATTAGGAATTACCTTATTTTACAAAAATAATATAACACTTAACCATAAAACAAGATGATTCAACTCCTCAACAGAGCCATAAATACTTTCAGAAAATCGTTTTATTGTAAGGAGTGAAACTCTTAAACTAGGGAAATCAGGGATAAACGATTCTCTTCTCCGCTGTATGATTTCCTTCAGTTGCAGACGAATTTTGTGACCTTTAACGAAAGGGGTGCACTCCCGAATGCGCGTTAAAGGAGTAACTATGTTAACATGACGCGATTTTCGAAACCTTTCTTCAAATGTCCATCGATCCTACCCAGGAGATGTCGAAAATGAGGTCTGTTCAAAGTTATATATATATATATATATATATATATATATATATATATATATATAATTGTCTGTTAACGCTCTAGTGGTCGCAATTTTTGCTTTATCGTTACCAAACATGACATTTAAACGTTTTATGTAAAAATAAAGATCAAGTTCGTTAATGGCTGAAATCGGATTAGTGGGAGGGGTCGGGGGTTAAGAGGGGAGGATTTTTGAAAATTCGAAATATCTCCTTTACTATACGTCGGATCGAAACATTGTATAGAATCAATCCTATTGCAAATCAAATTTACTATAAACGTTGTGATATGCATTTATTCTCTATCTTGAATATTAACCGAGATATTTGCGTTTTTATTAATTGCACGCGGATAACGGACGAGATGACATCGGGTAACTTCGGTTCTAGTCGTGAATTTCCGCCAAAAGCTAGGTCGGCCGTTTCCGTAACTCTTCGGCTCCCGTGACATATCTCTTTTGTAAAACTTAGGGGATATCTGCTTAGTTTACGCAGCCCCTGCCTGAAGGACTTTCTTTTCCTTCTGAAGTGTGTGTGGTGATATGAATCTCTGGCGAAAGCTGAGGGCTAATTCAAATTTGTGTGAAGGAACAAACAGATTTTCCTATCATCCTTCGTAATCAAGCAATTAAAGACTCAAAACATAAACGTGGCAGATCCCATAGTTCACCAGAAAAAAAAGAAGATAATAAAAAATATAGAAGTGTGAGTTGAAGGGAGGGGCCTCTAGCCGGGGGCGCTGGGCGTGTATCGGCCTCAATTCATCATGGGCTAATAAGCCTCTCGACACGCTGCCTGTAATTGTTTTATTTAATGAGGAGCCAAGGTACCACCTTAGGGCCCATTCACTCCTCCTTCAGCCTAATAGCTCCACTAACACCCAGAGCCAGGCTCTCCTTCCAACACTGTATCTCCTTTACCTCCTCATAGAGATTCATCTCTATAAAGTCTATAAGACAAGGGCCTCGTCATCTAAGATTTCCCGCGACCTGGAATGAAACAAGGTGGTGTCCCAGTAAATCAGATGAAGTCTTCCTCACAATTTTCTATATTCATTACATCTAAGAGCCATATGTACAAAAATCAGTCGCGCAGGCTGCGCACAACACTAAGCAAATATTTCTCGTTATGGATATGCTGCATATTGTGAAAATATATGGTGTCCCTGTAAACAGGCGTCGAATTTTAAACCGAGATGGAACGTTTAACATCTCAGGTTCTCTAAGTGATAGTCGTATTACTAGGAATGGTGGTTTAAAGAGAACTGGAAAAAATGAAACTATCTCGGTTAATATTACAGTTAGAGAAAAAAACATTAAAATTGGTAGTGTAACGTTTGTTGGCCCGACTCACAATAACGGAGCTATTTTAAATTTCGATTACATCACTCTTTTTTAATCCCCACACCCTTTTACTTATCCGATTTCTACAGTTTACGAACTTTCTATTTGCAAAAATGCTTAAATATGGTTTACGGTGTATGTACACGCTCAAAACACACACACACACACACACACACACACGCACACGCACACACACACACACACACATACATACACTACACACACACACACACACACACACACATATATATATATATAGATATAGATATATATATATATTAACATATAATGTATATCTGTGTATACATATATAAAGTGTCTTTAAGATATTGAATTGATTCCTCTCTATTTTTGATTTCTTTACTATTTGTTATATCCTTGTACGAAATAAAGCAAGGATATTAATAACGAAAATTTTCGGTCAGATTTCAAGAGAATTATCAATTTCTACCTTCGCTGAATCCCGCACAAATCAAAAACTACTGCTCTTAGAACGTTGTTGTTTCATATTTGGACTGTCTAGTCGAGCACCTTTTGATCAAAATCTACTAAGGGTATTTCATTTTTTCATTTATTTCCTCTACATAGTAACCCTATGTGGAGGGATTTTATTTGGTATTTGAGGATTTAGAGAAGGGGCAAAACATATTTACAAATATCTCCGTATGAATAGAGATACAAAACATTTGTATTGAGCCATTTTTGTTAATCATGATAAAATCTACAAAGTATGTTCTATAACATTTTTTGATCCGATGCATTGGGACGGAAATATCACTGGAAGTGCAACCGAATATTTTTTTTCATTTAATTAAATAGGCGTAAAAGGAAGTCATGTGGTGTCCACATTATATTTTTTGCATTTTGCTATCCGCTAGGCCTATAACAAATAATTTTGAGAGATTATTGTATAAAAATAAAAAAAAAGCAGAGATGTAGGAGCACTTAATGGTAATTGAGTTATTAATATATAACTCGTTTTAAAATAGTTATTAAAAATGTTTTAGTTTTCGCAAACTTGCAAGTTAAAGGTCTGTGCTTCATAAACTTTTACGTGGAATAAGTGTGTTAGATAGGAGCTGCGTAAACTAAGCAGATTTCCCACGTGCTGGTATAGCATATTTGTGGTCTCATCGCACCACATATTCCCTATAAATGCAAAAAACTGATGAGTAGAAAGGGGGGGGGGTACTGAAGCCAGAAAACAAGAAAGTAGGAATAACTCGCTTAATACTTGAGTTACGAAACATCGCATAGAACGAAAATTGTAGAACGTCAATAGTTTAAGAAGATTGGTTCTATAACATTTTCCGATCCTACTCATAATAACAGAAGTGATATTTATTTTCATCCTCCACTAAACTCACTGAATTCACATCGGATTGATCCAATAACAAATTATTTAAATTATACGGTTAAATGTCGATATTGGTATAAAATAAAAAAAATTTGAATGAAACTTGCAATGTAAAAGTTCAATGAAAACAATATTTGGTATTTAACCTTGGTATGAACTGGTTCATGAAAAAACAGTTTATTGTTAACATGACATAGGAGTGGGGGTTTACTGAAAGCCGAAAACCGATATTCATATATGAGAAAATATTTATAGAATAATATTTACAGATCATTCTATTTTCAATAAGACTGGTTCTATACAATTATTCTATCCAACTTATAATAACGGATATTTCGAATTATCGGGGATATTTATGAAGGGGAACGCTTTAAATACATACATTTCCTCATTTTCGTCATCTCCTAGGTAGAATCGCATGGTATTTGAAGAAATGTTTCGAAAATCACTCCACGAGTTCACCCCCAATAGAATTCGCTTGCAAGAAATCTCCTATAACGTCAGTAAAGCAGGAGCTGGGTAGTCTCGGCAGATTTTCCCCAAAGAACACACCGATAATGTCATCTAAAATTTTAGTCATTATTTCTCCCAAAATAGGTAGTCATTGTAAATACGGTTTCAAACTTAAATTGGATTTGAGGTACTTAGTGATATAGTTTGTTTCAGTGGAAATCACTGAAAATAAAATCAACGAAGAAAATGAACTAAGCTAAGAAAACACAGCAATGGACTGAATTTCCATCGCGATTGGTTGAATAACATTTTAGTATCCGACTCATAATGTCGAATATATTTCGAATGTTTAATTTAACCTCCTCCCGATATCAGTCAACATACGTAATCTTGAGTTTGATAACGATACAAAAAAATTGCTGCCGCTCGAGTGTTAACAGACAAATATCTATTAAACTATATACATATATAAGATCTCATTTTCATTATCTAGGTAGATGGGACATATGAAGAAAGTTATTTGAAAGTCGTATCATGCTCAGAACCTGGGTAAGAAGTCATTTCTTTCTTCTCAAGAATTTGGTTCATAACCAGACCACTAACTTTTTTTTACCAAAGGATGGAATCCTTTGTATATATAAGGGTGTGTCCTTTAATGCTTTATCATAAATACATCCTCTGGCTTATTCCAGACGCGAAGTTTTAGTCCGTTTTTTTTTAGTCAGTTTGGGCTTGCTCCCCTTTTATACTTAAATAGATGGCTAGCGAAGTTTCTATGAATGGTTAAGAATTTAATAGACCAGTGGTCGCAGCCCAACCTCGAGTATACATCGTTGAAGGAAACTTCTATTCTTTAAACGATTGTCACCTACTATATCATTCAACAAGACCAAAGCGTACTTGGGGATGTCCTCATCAAACTCTTACCCTACGTATAGCGTGCTCCGTTGGTCTGTGGGGAATGCCTCAATATGGCCTCCCGCTGATCTATTCCATTATCCTGGGGAGGGCAAAGGAAATTATTTGGTGACGAACTTCATTAAATAACATTCTAAGTCCCACCCTGGATAGAAAAGGGTGGTAACCTGTAGATAACCCATCCCAATTGGCCTGAGTTGCAAAAAGTGGACGTTAATAAATAATTAATAATAATATTATCCTGGGGAAGTGACTCTTTTTAATAAGGACCTTGAGTACTTCACCCAAGACTGGTAATTGGCATATCGGCCTATAATTGATTGCCACGTACAGATCTCAGGGTCTGATTTTTTTGTGCATTATGACATGGGCTTGTTCCCATACACGTGGAAAGCACGGCAGTCTTGCGATCTCCCTGAGTCGTGCCTGACCTTGCGTATCTCCAGCAGGGCTGTCTTCTTCAAGTCTCTCCCTGAGGGAGTTCATGCTAGTTCGAACTATAGATGTTGTGTATTCTCTTTAAATAGAGCCATAAGTATCACGCTTGAGGGAAAGATGAGCAACGACCATCCTAAGTAGTATCGTTGAGGAAATTGCACTACTAGTCTTTTTTGGCCATGAGGATTTTGTTAGAGTAGGCTCTTATTAATCCCTTGTACTTTATACGTATGGTGAGTTTGAAGGGTGGATCTTGCCATTCTGCATGTTTCTCCTGGCCATATTTACAAGATCTTAAGGGTATTCTTGATTCCAGCAGTGGGTTGGCGTCTGACCTGTGAAGTTTTGGCCTGAAGCACTTTGGTGCCGCTTCTATAATCCGTCCTTGGATATTCACTATACTAGGGCACAACATTACTCTCATCATCTGGGAAACATGGGACAAAGGTTTCTGGCTTTGTCTGTTCATCGAGCTTCCTCCTTACTTCATCCTAGCCTTTCTTCTTGAAGACGATAACCGAGAAGAAGTGTAACGATCTCCATGATTACGTATTTCAAACCTAATGGTAGAGTGATCGCTCAGTCTCGCCAGTTCGATATATCCATGTCCTTATCTGGGGTAGTAAGAGTAATATCAAAGTCCGACTTCCCTCTGGCTCCACTAAAGATTGGAGGAACATACCTATCATTAACAATGATTAGTCCCTTCTCTCAAATCCATTCCACCAAAACGGGAGCCCCCCGCCAGATTCCAAGAGTTACAGTCGGCATATACAACACCACGATCGAATCTGTTGAAGACGATATCAAACGATGCCAATATGGGCCTCATAGCTATCCTCGGTGGGAGGTACAAACACACGATGTGAAATATATCTGTGCCTCCACTGACCGACATTTCTACTCTTGGACTGGTGTCCCACAATTTGCACGAATCTACCAGTAATGATGACTGCCGCCTTACTTATGCTGCCCGTATCATCCCCAAAAACGTGTTTTGTGCCCAGCGGAAGAGACGCTGGTGCACCTCGAAGATCCTCCCAAGTTTTATGAACTACAAGTCTGCGTTTGTCCAAGTTTATCTACTCAACCTGGACATAACTTAAAACTAGAGAGGCCCTACACAGCGTCCTGAAAAGATACTATTGACATTTATAGAAAAAATTCAATCCAGGAATGCCGTTATACTACTAGAAATGAATGAGGTGGTGGTCGAAAGCCGAAAGTAATCAACTAGCTTTTGAAATAAAATTGGTTTCCCCTTGAAGTATAAAGATTAAATGAACTTAAGCGATTATTTTCCTTCTACACAGTAATATTGTTTTGTGCGAGAGCTATGGAGGGTCGGTTTGACAAATATCAACGAATTAACGTCGACAATACTTATTTTCCGTTGATGACGAGTTAAAATAAATATCGTTTCCAAAACATCGATTGCACTGGATAACCATTAGTACAAAATACGGGATAAAAGTTTGCTCTGGCAACCCCTTATAATACCCTAATTCGTATTGTGGTAGAGAAAGAGAATTGATCAAAGAATTTGAGATGACGTGAACAGCGTGTCTTTCCAACACGTGGACAATCAGTTTAGTTTGCGCAGCACCTTTTCTGACGGTTACTTTTTTTTAATGGTGATTATCTTTGACAGTCTTCCCCTATTCCCATTCATACATTATTTCGTCAAATAACTCTTCTTCAAACTACATTTCTAGTTGAGTTCATATGTTAAGCACCAAAATGACAGAACTCAATACTTGGGGATTTTTTCTGTAACGCCGAGTACTCGACGCCCGCCCTAGTTTAGAAATTTATGTTTGACAACGATGAAATAAAAACTCACCTGAGTGTTCTTGGAGAGATGATTGGCATGACAGGAGGCATTGTGACAAGTAGTATCCTGGCACAATAGCCGGCTCCGTGACAGTCAACCATAACGGCCTCGAATTAATAGAGCCTGCCCATATCTTGATTTTTTATGTCACACGAAAGCTCAGCCCTCGATGAGGTGTGATCCCATCGCCCATAACAATCCGTCATATTCCCCGCCTGGAGATGGCTCCGGCCCTTCCCGATATCTCCACCGATTAGTCTTACCCACATCCGACATTTTGTCTTTCCATGTAAATCGGGTGTGCTGTTAAAACTATTTCGGCCAATAAAACAAGATATACATATATAATACCTCATGAATATCAATTGGAACGATCTCCTTGGTTCTCACGCAAATGCCATAGCTATTAGAGCCTGGTGTCTTCGAACTGGGCTTTAGCTATCCCTCATTAATCTAGGTTAGTATTAGTACATGCAAAATTGGTTGAATACATTATATAAAATACCATAGTCAAATCTGACGATTGAGATATTTACCTGCAGAACATCGAGTGCACTAGAAATGAACTGAAGACCATGTAACATGTATCTGAACAAGTTTTTGTTATATAGGTTTTTTAACTCAATATAAAAACATTTCGTATAAAATTAGGGAAGGATTGAAAAGTAATATCTGAATGCTTTCCGAACTTTATGCTCATGATCGTAAAATATATAAATAAAATAATTTTAGTATATATGTAATGTGCTACAACTATAGATCCATAAACTTTTGTCTAACAAAGCTTTTAAATAAGTTATTTGTATTTTAGTCCATGTTCCAATTACCGCAAATCTAATTTAAGAAATGAATTTCAATTTTGGTCTGCGAAGGTTCTTTATTAAATGAAAATAGGAAATGGGATTAACTGAGAAAGTAATGAATAATGAGAAATTTGCTTTGTTTTCGCAGCTCCTTTGCGAGGGGCTATGCCCAGTCTTCTTTCGGTAGGCCAACTAATCTACGGGACTATATGTATAATCGGTTTTACAATCAATTTAAAAAGCACATCAAACGAAATGTTTAAAAATGCTCCACTCTAATTGATAGTTTACTCAAGGTTTCTTGCTCAATGCTGCGGTTCAATTAGCAAACATGATTTCCCGAGAGCTGGATTTACATACATATGAAGTTCGGTCAAATTCTCTCCTCTAATTCTTAATAAGAACAGTCGAGGTACGTTCAACATCTTTGTCTTAATATTATTTTAGTTCTTGCTTTTTTTTTTAAGCAGATTTCTCTTAAGGGAATACATCTATTGACGTTGTGCTCTTGACGCGATTTTTGCAAATTTTGCTCAAATGTCCATCAATCCTACATAAGACATGACGAAAATGAGGTCCGTTCAAAATTATATATATATATATATATATATATATATATATATATATATATATATATATATATATATATATGCTTTGCCGTAATTTTTGAGTTATTGGTACCAAACTTAATGTATAACCGCTTTATGTAAAACTAAAAATCGAGTTGGTTAATGTCTGAAATAGGACAGGAAGGGAATTTAAAATTTAATATAATTTAATTTAAAATTAGAAATATCTCCGTTATTGTACGTCGGATCGAAAAATTGTATAAAACCAATTTTCAAAATATTAATATAAATTTTCAAATTTATTTGACTATGAATATTGTTATATACGTATTTTCTCAATCATGAATATTAACCGAGATGCTTGCTTTTTTTTATTTTTTCAGCCTTCAGTAAACCCTCTCTCCTACTCATGTCATATTAAGAATAAGCTGTAATATCGTGAACCACTTTATTGGTAGCTTAAACACCAAATTATTTTCATTGAACTTTTACTGTTCGATGTTCATGGACGTACGTTGTGTGATGACCTCATCAATTAAGATTTTATGTTCTTAACTAATGCTCATCGCATTTTTACTTTGATATAGAGAATATATTGTGAGATGACATTATTAGTGTGTTTTACCAGCCCGTGGAAAATCTGCTTTGTTCACCCACCCCGGACTTTCTATTATACAGACTTGTGTACGTATTCTCTTCTTTAAATATAGAAAAATATTTTTCAGGACTGCATCGTTTAGCAGATTTCCCTTAAGGGAAATCAACTATTGAGGTCGTACTCATGACACGAGTTTCGAAACATTTATTCAAATGTCTTTCGATCCTACCCAGGAGACGACGAAAATGAGGTCCGTTCAAAATTATATATGTATATGTATATATATATTTATATTTGTCTGTTAACGCTCTAGCGGTCGCAATTTTTGTTTGATCGTCGGAATTTAATCGTTTTATGTAAAAAGGAAGATCAACTTCACTAATGGCTGAAATCGGACCAGTGGGAGGGGGGAGTTTTGAAAGTATTATGGGTCGGATCGAAAAATTGTATAGAATCAATCTTATTGCAAATTAAATTTACTATAAATATCGTTCTATACATTTATTCTGCATCTTGAATGTTAACCCAGATATTTGCATTTGTATTCTGTGTGAGGTCGGCAGGAGTCGGCTATGTTCGGAACTTCCGCCAAGAGCTTTGGCGGCCATTTCCGTACCTGTTCGTCCCTCGTGAATAGGTTTAGAGATCCCTTACTACTACACTTGTTATTGGGCAGATTTCTCTATGGTAAAACTTCACGTGGGTAATCTGCTTAGTTTACGCAGCCCCTGCGTGACGAACTTTTTGTTTACAATATGAGAATTGAGTGTAGTAATGGGCATGAGAGTGAAGTTACACTTTCGATTTCATTATTTAACTTGTTCTACTTCTCTTATTTTCAGATGTCACGTAATTATTTACGATGGAATATAAAACACTAAAATAGTTGTGGAAAGAGCAGTGATGAAGTATGCCAGGAATAAATCAGTTGGAAAGTAGGAGATATCTGGAAAAAAAAGTCAGACATCATCAACAATGAAGAAAACAAGCTATGTGATGATAGTGAAACATGTGAAGTTATTAATGACTACATTTTGGAATCCAGCATGATTTTTTAATGACTTAAGAAAATTGATGTTTATTTCCAAAGAATGCCGAGAGTGGGTCCGAGAGGTGTGCTGGCAGGATGGTAACTTCAACAGGTATGTTACTTATGCGTAAACTTATTAATAAAACACGAAAATGTATTTAGTTTTCTGAGTTGGTATTCTGGCAGGTGGAAGTGACTTCTAATGTAGGTAGGATGAAAAAATGTTGGCTACGCTAGCTCCAAGAGCCGACAGGTCAACATCGAAAACCTTCGGGCACTGACGATGATGCACAACATCGAAAGGGCTTTGCCGTGTTAATAAATTATTATAGTGGAAGCGTAGCCAACATTTTTTCATCCTACCTGTATTTAGTTTGTTGTTTATTTATATTTTTCTAAAGAAATGTTGTTTTATTTTAGCCCAATTAAAGTTTTCGTTTTGAAAGATGGATGCGCCATACTTACCGATATGCGGGGAAATATAACGAAGATGATTTTTTTAAGTATAATTTTTTTACAAGATTTGAAGTTAATTAAAAAATATAATAAACATACCACAGTGAAGGCAATGCAGTGCTAAATGTGTCTGAAATACTAGGGGATGATAGTGACTCTAAAAATGCGATGTGAATTCTTATTAATTAAAGGCCCAAATAAAGTAATATAAATAGGGCTTCAAAATCTGGGCACACTAGTCAATGAGATAAATATTTATATATCAAATTAGGAATCAAAGGTACTGCTTTGCCATAGGATCAGAAATAGAGAAAAAAAATGCAACGTAAGCGAGGTAAGGTGAAGAAGCAGAAGGGATCTCCAAAAAGAAGGACTTCTGAAGAAAAGAAGAACAGTCTGACACGCAGGGGCTGCGTAAACTAAGCAGAATCCCCTCGTGAAGTTATACAATGGAGAAATTTCCCCGAGACCCGAAAAGTTTTAGCTTTCAGCGAGAACGAATAGAACCGACCTTAGCCCGAATAGAGCCGATCTGATCTCCGCACTCACACAATAAAAATGAAAATATCTCGGTTAATATTGAAGATAGAGAATAAATTTATATAATAATATTTATAGTAAATTTAATTTGCAATAGGATTGGTTTTATACAGTTTTTCGATCCGACGTATAGTAACGGAGATATTTCGAATTTTCGAAAATCCTCCCTCCCACTGGTCCGATTTCAGCCGTTAACGAACTCGATCTTCCTTTTTACATGAAATGACTAAATACCGAGTTTCGTGACGATTAAATAAAAATTGCGACCACTAGAGTGTTAACAGACATATATATATATATATATATATATATATATATATATATATATAATTTTGAACGGACCTAATTTTCGTCATCTCCTGGGTAGGATCGATAGACATTTGAAGAAACTTTTCGAAAATTACGTCTCTCGAATTCTGCTAAAATGGACTCTTGACCACCAGGCACAAATAACTCTTGCGAGCTCAGTCCCTACTAACAATATATAAAAGTACAACGGAAAATTCTAGTGCGAATTGAGCAAATTATGATTGATGAGAAAAATAATGATTTTATAACGAACCTCAGTTGGGGTCGACAATGTTCCCCGCTCTCCCCTACTTGGATTAATCACTGAGACCAGGAAGCTCGGAGGTTGAGCTTCAGTAATTGTATAGAAACTTTGCGAATCAACATTAGTGCTTGCCCTACAAAGAATTTAGCCCGTAGAAAGTACGTAATGGGTTGATGCCGTTCCACTACCACGGATCCTATGCTAAGATGCACTATTTTGCTTACCATATATCTGTTGTATTAGCAAGAAGACAATATTTCAAGAAAGAACACCGATTTTGCTGTTAGAAACTATTTAAACCCAAATAGCTGCATGTCAAGAATGGAGGAAAGTTGCTGAATGATAAAGCATGAAGGGAGAAAAAGCCAAATTGAAGAAAAGGCCAAATTAAGGAATGTAACATTCAAAATGTTCTTGACGTTGAGGTGGGGAATCACCTGAAGAAGAGAAAGTATTGAAGGGGCTACCTGAGAACAATGAACTCTCCGGCATTGACAATCTGGCTGGTGAGTTTATTTCACGACGGAGATGAACTAATGAAAGCTAAGCATATAATCACTTCAAGGTTTGACTCAAAAATAATATGTCTAATGAATAGCATGATCTTTTCTCAATCTATAAGGGCCGAAATCAACTCTAGTCTTTCCAATATATTGTACCAGATACTTATTAATTTGTGAATGAATAAATAAATTGGTGGGAAGACTTCGTGTTATTGAGACCTGTTTCCCAGATACTTATTGTACATACACCGAAAACATATCAGTGCTTTGCCAAAGTGGTTTCGTCAAGGTAACCAAACCTTCAACCAAATGTTATACTTTCGCAGGTCATTTTGAAAACCCGTGATACAAATTTTTAATCTTTTATTCACGATACCCCCCCCCCTCCCGTAAGAAAGCAGAACGAGCCAGCACTATAGATTTTACAATGGAAGATTAAGGGCTACGTTTGCAGTAGTGAAAGTTGGAAGCAATAATAGGAGTTGAACAAACAGAGAGGTTTATAAAGTTTACAAGGAACGGGTTGTTGTCATCCATTTGAGTAAATAGACCTAGGATGATTAAGATGTCAGAATTAGTTATATGGACATCAAAATTAAAATGTTAACTGAATCAATCCACAGTAGGAGTTCTGCGAGGTTAACCTATTCTGAGAGGTATGATAATGTTGCTAATGATGTAAAGACTGCTCGGATTCAGAAACTACGTAACTCATTAGGAGGTTGATGCGTCATGGAAGTTAGTAATGGTGTGATCATTTAAAAATAAAAATCCGTCAAGCTGGTGCTGCGTAAACTAAGCAGATTTCCCACGTGAAGTTTTACAATAGAGAAATCTATCTAATAACAATAGTAGTAGTGAGGAATCTCTAAACATATTCACGAGGGACGAACAGTTACGGAAACGGCAGCCCTAGCTCTCGGCGGAAAGTCCCGAACATAGCCGACTCCTGCCGACCACCCTCACAATACAAATGCAAATATCTCGGTTAATATTCAAGATACAGAATAAATTTATAGAACATTATTTATTGTAAATTTAATTTTCAATAAGATTGACATACTCGATCCGACGCAAAATAACAGAGATATTTTGAATTTTCAAAATCTCCCCCTCTAAACCCCACTGGTCCGATTTCAGCCATTAACGAACTTGATCTTTCTTTTTACATAAAACGATTAAATTCCGAGTTTGGTAACGATCAAACAAACATTGCGACCGCTAGAGCGTTAACAGACAAATATATATATATATATATATATATACACTCAACCGCAAAAAAAAAACCGGACACTTCATATTTGTCGTATCAAAAGCTAACTTTCAGCAATGTGTTTCTTTATGTGGGTATTCTAGTTATTACAGAGAATGTAGAGTCTAAGTCCATTGAACTAATACCTTCAGGATTAGTAAACAATTAGATAAAACTCAGATTAGATTTATTCGTCGTGAAGTTGATCTATTCTAAACTGTAAGTAGTTTTTCGCACATTTAAACATCTTTAATTATTAACCAAGCATTTTCTTTAATTAATGTTTTATTTTTATTTCAGTCCAGATTAATGGGTCTTTCAAACATAGATGGAAGGCCGGAGCTTACGTTGCATTGCCGAAACGGTTGGGGTAGCGAAGTCTACCATTCACTGTAATAAAAATGAAGAATAATTTTTTTTTTTATATGTGTTAATTTATCATTTTTTTTTATTTTGTATTTTTTTGTAAATAATCAATAAAAATTATTCACTTTTGGCAGATTTTGTTTAAATAACCTATAGATTAACCAATTATTTTAATTAAAAAGATTAATATACATATATATTAAGTATTTAACAAAATTATAAGACTAAATCTAAGTGTCCGGTTTTTTTTGAGGTTGAGTTTATATATATATATATATATATATATATATATATATATATATATATATATATATATTTGAACGGACCTCATTTTTGTCATCTCCTAGGTAGGATCGATGGGCATTTGAAGAAATTCTTCGAAACTCGCGTCATGAGTACGACCTCAATAGCTGATTTCCCTTAAGGGAAATCTGCTAAAAAAATATTTATGAAGGCATAAAGGCTTTCATTTCACATAATACCTGTTATTAGTTTGTCTTTATCGTGCCTTAAAAGTGTTCGTTAAAATCAAAGATAGTTGTGATCTTAGTCAGGAAGCCAAAGTGATATACTAACAAGTTTCACGAGAAAGGAACGAGCTGGGCCTGATACGACTAGCCTATTGTTACTAGAGAGTGGTGTGTTG
Source organism: Riptortus pedestris (assembly GCA_019009955.1). Classification (NCBI taxonomy): domain Eukaryota; kingdom Metazoa; phylum Arthropoda; class Insecta; order Hemiptera; family Alydidae; genus Riptortus; species Riptortus pedestris. The sequence continues at coordinate 110,203,536 of CM032233.1, forward strand.
GGAAAGACAGGCGAGGAAAGTATTGGTTTGACGGGTAAGAACGTGGCAGGGCGCGGGGCGGCCGAATTTATTGCTCGGTGTACTACCGGGCCCTAATGACCCTTAATCATAGGGCCGGCCCGGTGTGAACATTATAAAGGCTATGACACCGCCTGCTTGATTAGAACCCCTATTAACCACCTAGCTTCGGCTAATAAGGCGAGACGTGACTTCCAACAAATCTTTTCCCCACCTAACCAACCACACACATCCTTCCGTGTTTGAATTGACACATTCCGTGATTAACGTCTTGATGATTTATGATTCAGCCAATATTCAGAGCCGTATTTGCGAGTTAAATTAAAAATATAAAATATGCCTTTTTTTTTTTTTTTTCATTCTTTGCCACTGAACCTGTTTAAACGGAGAGCCCAAAAATGGACTATAAGCTGTCATCCCTTAACTCATTAAGGCGCAAGGCCCATTCGCCGAATTTTCATCTGAAGGTTTGGTGTACCCCCCGATAGGGGGCACATTGAAATAAAATAAAGTGTTTCTTTTTTTTTTTAAATAAAATGTCCTCAATTTGTACTCCTTTAAATATAATCTCATAAAAGCCCAAATGGCTAAATCATTTTTTCTTGGTCCAAAGTTAAATAAAATTCGAGAATATTTCTTGGCTCAACTTGTCTAAATTTAAATTTAACGAGCGCGAACGTTTAACATTGAGTGACTAAGATTTGTGTTTACTTTTTTGAGTTCTTATTGAGCCAATGTATACAAATTAAGACATATTAAACTACAATGAAAAAATAACAGCAAATAATGAACAAATCATGAGCTATATATAATATGATTCATCATAAAAAAAATTTAGAGAGTAATAATCATTTCCAGAGAGCCTAAAAAAAAAATTGTTTCCTCTATAATCTCAGAGAATACGAATATACTTTGTTGTTGCTTTTACTTCGTTCTACGAAGTAATATAAATATTTTAATCGACAAAAAACTTGGATTTTAACGGGGAGAGGGGGGATTAAAAATTTCTCCGTGCCTTCTTAAAGATATTCCTTTAAATAATTTTTATAGGACCTTTCTTGTTTCTCATAAAACGGTTTATAAATTATATTCTATGAGATGTTTTTTGTCCATTGCATTGGGATGGAGATATCGTACTTAATCTTTAAATGAATTGCGCCAAAACGTTTTTTTCATTGTCCCCAAAACAGATTTTATTTTAATATGTGAATTGGACAAACTATCCTTATATATGAAATAGAAGCCAAATATTTTCATTTTATGGTTTCATAACCTCAAATAAGCTTCATTTCTATTCATGGGCGTAACATCATAATCTTATTTATCAATTAGTAATCTTATTCCTAGGAGAAATTTCAATTTCTGCTCATACTTTCAGAAACTTGAAAAAGCACCTCTGCCAACAGCAATAAAAATAACAGTGAATTAAAGCTATCCATTTTCTAAGTTCAATTCGACAGTTATTCGCTCATTGAAGTATTGGAATGTTAACAGAACAAATCTGGCCTGTAGAAAAAGGAAGGCGCTTAGACAAGGGGTGATCAGGGGGTTTACAAAAGGCTTAAACCAAAAAAAAATGCAAATAACTCCGAAAATATTCCAGTCAAAGAAAACATGTATAAAAAAATAATTCTGGAAAATTAAATTTCCAACTGCATTAGTAAAACGTTTTTCGATTCCACTCGTAATAATCGGTATATTTCGAATTTACGATCATTCCCCTCTACCCCCCTCCCCCGGAGGCTGATTTAAGATATTGCCTGATATAATCTTTAGCTTTCCATGAATCGGTTAATTGACGAGTGTGTTGTTGATCAAATAAAAACCATGTAGTTTATAACGTAAAAAAAAAAACAAAATTTGCTATTTAAGTTTCGAATGAAGTGGTTATAGCAGCTTATTTTTAATATGACATAAGCAAGAGTGAGGGTTTACTGGAGAGTGAAAATCGAAAAATGTAAATATCTCGGTTAATATTCAAGATAGAGAAAAAATTGGTAAAACATTTAAAGGAAATTAAATTTGCTATTGGATTGTTCTTATAAAAATCTTCCATACGACGTATAATAACACGGGTATTACATAACGAACTTGACCTTCAGTTTTACATAAAACGTTTAAATATCGAATGGGATGTTCATAAAATAAAAATCATGTAATTTAAAACGTAATAAAACAATATTTGGTATTTAAGTGGGTATAGCAGCTTTTTTTTAATATGACATACTTAGGAGGGGGGGGTTACTGGAGGGTGAAAACTGAAAAATGTAAATATCTCGGTAAATATTCAAGGTAGAGAAAAAATTGATATAACAACATTTATAGGAAATTAAATTTCCTATTCGAATGTTCCTATAAAATTCTTCCATACGACTTACGACACGGGTATTACATAACGAACTTGTTCCTCAATTTTAGCAGATTTTCCTTAAGGGAAATCAGCTTGAGGTCATACTTATGACGCGATTTTCGAAAAATTTCTTCAAATGCCCATCGATCCTACTCAGGAGATGACGAAAATGAGGTCCGTTCAAAATTATATATATATATATATATATATATATATATATATATATATATATATATATATATATATAAACTGCTCAAAAATGAATAGGGATATTGGTAGGTTGGTAGGTTTTGTGGTATTTATGGGGCCTAGCATTTGTTTTTGTTTTTTTAATTATAAATATCATTAATATTTAATAGAAATTATTGTCTTTTTCCCCCCATAAAAAAGAAATTTAATTAAGGTCGATTTAATAAAAATTAATAGGATAAGAAAAAAATAACCAATATCCTTATTCATTTTTGAGCAGTATATATATATATATATATATATATATGTATATATATATTTGTCTGTTAACGCTCTAGCGGTCGCAATTGTTGTTTGATCGTTTCCAAACTCGGTACTTAATCGTTTTATGTAAAAAGAAAGTTCGTTAATGGCTGAAATCGGGCAAGTGGGAGGGGGGGGAGGGTTTAGAAAGGGGGATTTTTAAATATTCGAAATATCTCCGTTATTATGCGTCGGATCGAAAAAATGTATAGAATCAATCGTATTGAAAATTACATTTACTATAAATATTGTTCTATACATTCATTCTCTATCTTGAATATTAACCGAGATATTTGCATTTGTATTGTGCGTGTGGTCGGCAGAAGTCGGCTATATTCTGGACTTTCCGCCGAAAGCTAGTTCGGCAGTTTCCGTAACTATTCGTTCCTCGTGATCTGGTTTAGAGATTCTTACTACTACTATTATTGTTAGTAGGCAGATTTCTTTATTGTAAAAGTTCACGTGGGATATCTGCTTATTTTGCGCAGCCCGTGCGTGACGGACGTTTACATAAAAGGTTTAAATATCGAGTTTGATAACGGTGGAAATAATAGCTGATTTCCCTAAGAGGAATCTGCTAATAGTAATAAGTGTTTCTGGTCATGACATGATCAACAAAACTCGAATAAGATTTGAGATTGTGTGTGTGTGTGCGTGTATTTTTGATTAATGGTCGAGGAAAGGGACGATGCCTGGGGTATGGGGGTAGGGGGTGTTGGTAAATAGGAGCTGTGTGTTGGTGAGGCTATGATATAGGACAGTGGAGGGCTAGCAGGGAGGTCCCTAATGAGGGTCTGATTTACACCGCTCCCACTCCACCGCTAAATCAATTCTCCTACCCGCCGAGACCAACACATGTAAATGAGCCGAGCCAGTTAAATAACGAGTGGACAAATTGAGGAGCGAGGCTGGGGTTATATAGGAGCTGGCCCTAGATTATCTCTCCCCGTTCACACTCGCCCTGGCCGTTTGTCTCTCCTACAGGCCTGGTGGTCCCGCCAACCATGCTCCTACCACCACTCCGACCGTCGAAAATTTAATGCATAATTTAACTAAATCAGGTGGATCACCTTAATATACTTCTGAGAGTTAGTGTTGGAAAAGTCTTACGTCTCTGTGTGAAAATTACGTGCGACCTTTTTTTATAAACACTTTACTCTGCCTTTCCTGCTACTCTCGACGCATAAACCATCCTTAGGTTATCTCCAGGCAGCTCGACAGAATGCATCTTTATTGCAAGTTATCCGCAAGTACTCACTTTTTAGGCGCTCCAGCCTATGACGCACCTGGACGTATTACCACCGTCCACCACCATCGCCTTGTAATATTTCGTGAAGTAGCCAGACAGGATTTGCCAGTTCCGATTGCCCAGACTTCTCAATTCCTTCTCTACATCATCAAAGCTCCGGTTCTGGGCCTTCTTCTCGTCCTACTGACTCCTGGAGCACATACAACGTTTCAGCAGAATTCAACCCAGGAGATGACGAAAACGAAATCCGTTCAAAAAGAAAGACTTGTCTATTAACACTCTAGCGGTCTCTATTATCGTTGCCAAATTCGATATTTAAACGTTTTATGTAAAACTAACGGCTGAAATCGGACCAGAGGGAGGGGGATTTAGAGGGGGAGAATTTTGAAAATTCCAAATATCTCCGTTACTATAAGTCGGATCGAAAAAGTGTATAGAATCAATCTTAATGAAAATTACGTGTACTATAAATATTGTAATGTACATTTATTCTCTATCTTGAATATTAACCGAGATACTTGCATTTTCCAGTTTTCAGTGCTCAGTAAACCCCCACTTCTACTACTGTTACAGAAACAATACTCTGTTATATAATAAACCATATTGATTTAAGCCTAAATACCAAACATTGTTTTCATTGAACTATTACTTTGAGACATATATGCAAATACGTTTTGTTGACCCCCCCTCTTTTGATTTTGGATTACTAAAATTAGAGTGATTGAGATAAAACTGATTCTGATTCATTACAAATAACAGCTTTAGTAAACTGTTTTCAATAAAATTAATATGTTATATTCAGATATATTTGATTAATTGTTTGTTTTTCGGGTCAATGTATACAGCTCTACGAGGCTGGCTTGCCTATTCGTTTACAATTCAGCTGCTTTCCGTTCTAGAGATTATTAACTTGTATTATACATTTACTGAGCATTCACGGTAGTGTTACCAGTATGTATATTTATCTATTGTAAACCTTCGCGTGGAAAATCTGCTTAGTTTACACAGCCTCTGCGTGTCGGACCTTTTTTTGTTTGGGGCTAGAGCTGAATTCTCGCCTTTGTGGAAATAAAAAGTCCGTCACGCAGGGGCTGCGTAAACTAAGAAAATTTGCCTCGTGAAGATTAATAATAGATAAACCTACATACTGCTAACACCACACCACCGTGAATAAATACAAACGGTAATAAGAAATATTTCCCCTGCCGGCAGGAGGCGTGTCGGATGTAAACAAACAGGTCTGCCAACGGCTCACAGGAAAGAAAAACAATACCTGAAACATTTCAAAACATATTCCTTTTATTGAAAACTATATGCTATACCTAGTGCTGTAATTTATAATGAATCAGAATAATTTTTATCTCATTCAATCAAATTTTAGTAGTAAAAGAATTTAAGACGGTGGGGGAGGGGGTCACAACAACATATACACCTATTTCGTATAATAAAGGTCTCTGGAAAACAATATTTGGTATTTAAGCTTCGAATAATGTGGTTTATTATATAACAGAGTATTGTTTATGTAACACGAGTTGAAGTGGGGTTTACTGATGGCTGAAAACTGAAAAATGCAAATATCTCGGTTAATATTCATGATAGAGAATAAATGTATATGATAATATTTATAGTAAATGTAATTTTCAATAAGATTTATTCTATAAACGTTTTCGATCCGACTTATAGTAACAGAGATATTTCGAATTTTCAAATTTCGCCCCCTCTAAACCCCCCCCTTCCCCAGGTCCGATTTCAGCCATCATTATTTTTACATAAAACGACTAAATATCGAATTATAGAGCGGTAACAGACAATATAAAGATAGATCTATATAGATAGATATAGAAGGGTTGTAACCTGTAGATAACCCGTCCCGATTAGCAATAGTTCCATAAAGTGGGTATTGAGATTGATATAATAAATAAAGTGGAAATATTGATATCCTCAACAATTCTTTCCAATATGAACATGATTGATTATAACGAATTTTTATTAGAAAAATTGATGTTATTTCAAAATAAAGAATAATGAAATTATTATATTATTTGTTTTACATTTCATACTTTCTATAATATCCTAATCGCTTGAAATATCATGCAGGACAACGTCTGTCGGGTCCGCTAGTATATATATATATATATATATATATATATATATATATATATATATATATATATATATATATATATATATATATATAAACTATAAACTGCTAAAAAACAAGTAACGAAAATAAGCTCTCTTGTTCTCCACGACTATCAGGGTACCAAAGGGCAAACATTTAAGCCAGTGTTGATATTAAAAGGATTAAAACATTGAAGAAAGCCCCCACTTTCACAACACAGGTGACGTCAAGTTCTGGAAACCGGGGTTCAGCATATACAGCAGGCCTAGTGCAGTCTTGTAGGAATCGGCGGAAACTTTCAGAAATCCACCTATATATATATGACCTCATTTTCGTCATCTCCTTAAAGGATTGACGGGCATTTGGGTAATATTTTCCAAGTAGGTGTCTTGAGTGTCAACAATAGCTGATTTCCCTAAAAGAAAAATATTGTTAAAACTCGCCAGCTTTCGCATTCCTCCAGTCTTCCTAGACTATATTATGTTGGTGTCTGCCAATTAAACAACAATGGAAACAAACCAAAATGGAATTACTGTACGGTTTTATCTTTGGGAGAGGATCTCGAAGTACGGGCTAGCCAGCCAGCTGGTCTATTTGAACCAAACCTATTTAAACACGACTCCAACCATCTGCCCTTCCCTCTAACACATCCACCCTCGCTTCTTCTATCTCTCTCATCTCTCCTCTTCTTTCTCTTACTCTTAGCAGATTTCCCTTGAGGCAAATCAGCTGTTGAGGTCGTACTCATGACGCGATTTTAGAAATTTTTCTTCAAATGTCTTTCGATCCTACCTAGGACATGACGAAAATGAGGTCCGTTCAAAACTGTATATCTATATATACATATAAAATTGTAACCTCTGTCTTTACATTGATTTTTTTTTCTCAAAATTTCACGATACTTTTTCGTTTCACATGTCATTGACACCATAACTGCATTTTGTTTCTTTCGTGTATGTTTGTTACCTTTTCAAGCAAAAACGGCTGAACCGAATTTTATGAAACTTGGTTGTATATCACTACTAACCTAACTTAGACTTTAGGCTATATTGATATTCTCTGAGACGAACAGGTGTGGGGGTTATAAGGGAGGCCTGAAATTAAAAATAGCCATATTTCGTTTCCTATTGGTTTTTCGGCAAATATGAACATAACGAAAGTTGTTTATTTTGTTATTTAGAGTAACTTTTGTTTTATTCACTTTGGTCGTAAAACACTAAAAACTAAAGTGGGAGCCAACAATTTTGTTGGTCACTAACGATTGAACCGAACTTAACAAAACTCGGTATGTGTCTTGGCGTATAATTGTACACATTGAAGCCTTGCTATAAAAATACCCTTAATATTCAGCCTCTAATGATTTCCCGAGCGAAGCCGGGTACCTTAGCTAGTATATATATATATATATATATATATATATTTGTCTGCTACCTCTCTAGCGGTCGCAATTATTGTTTAATCGTTACCAAACTCAATGTAAAAAGAAAGACCAAGTTCGTTAAATCCAGTCCGAAATCGGGCCAGAGGGAAGGGGGTTTAGAGGGGAGGAATTTCGAAAATTCAAAATATCTCTGTTAGTATACGTTGGATCGAAAAATTGTATAGAAACAATCTTATTGAAAATTAAATTTATTTTAAATATTGTTCTATACATATTTTCCGAATAATGAGTATTAACCGAGATATAAGGATTTTATAGTTTTACGATTTTAGTAAACCATCACTCCTACTAGTGTCGTATTAATAATAAGCTGTTATATCATGAACCACTTCATTGCAAGGTTAAATACCAAATATTGTTTTCAACAAAGCTTTATTACACGAGATACAAACAAATGCGTTCTGTTGAATTCCCCCTTCTTTTGTTTTTTGGATTATTAAAATCTGAGTGATTGAGTTAGAAATTATTCTCAGTCATTTTAAATTATTCCACTAGCTATAGTAAATAGTTTTCACTAAAATTAATGTGTTATATTCAAATATATTTCATAAATTGTTCTTTTCGGTCTAGAATAATCCTATCCATTCAGCGCTGCGAAGTTGGCTTGTTTACAATTCAGACGCTTTCCGTTGTAGATATTATTAACATGTAAATTGACTGAATGATTTCTTAATACAGTTGGTATTTATTCCCTTAATATTCACCAGTATGTAGATTTATCTGATGTCAACCTTCCCGTAGGAAATCTGCTTAGTTTACGTGCGTGGCGGACTTTTATTTATGAAATTAGCTATGAGGTTGTAATCACTACGTGATTTTCTAAATTTTTCAAATGTCCATCGATCCTTCCTAGATATTGCGTAAACTCAGAAGATTGGGAGGTTATTAAAATTGACTGAAAGATTTCTTATTACTGTTTATATTTATTCACTTAATATTCACGGTGGAGTTAAGTGTTGCCAGTATGTAGATTTATCTATTGTAGAACTTCACATAGGAAATCTGCTTAGTCCACGCAGCCTTACGTCAATGCACAAACTCATCTGGTAGTGTATTGGTGAACAGAATTTCTCTCTTGGTGGGCATCGAGCCTGCTCCTATTAGCAGTTCCATTAAGGGGAGAATTTTGAAAATTCGAAATATCTCCGTTACTATAAGTTGGATAGAAAAAGTGTATAGAATGAATCGTATTGCAAATTAAATGTACTATAAACTTTATATACATTTATTCTCCATCTTGAATATTAAGAGAGATATTTGCATTTTTCACTTATCAGCCTTCAGTAAAACCCCACTTCTACTCATGTTACATAAACAATACTCTATTATATGAGGCGTTTGGTTTCAAAACCAGGTACATCTATTTTCAAAAATGTTTCAGAACTGATCAAAATATATTTCATTTTTTAAAAAAGTCAGTTTAACACATTTTTTTCATTATCTGCCGGTATTGATTTTGGAGGATGTTTTTGGAACAAACGCGTCCAATACATCATTTACGGCATTAAAAACTTATGAAAAATTAAAAAAAAAATGTTTTTGAAAAAAACGGATTTACCTGGTTTTGAAACCAAACGCCTCATATAGTAAACCACATTATTCGAAGCTTGAATACCAAATATTGTATCCATGAAACCTTTATTATACGAGATACATGCAAATATATCCTGGTGAACCCCCTGCCCGTCTCAAGGTCTTGGACTACTAAACTTTTATTGATTGAGATAACAATTATTCTGGCTCATTATTAATTACAGTACTAGATATAGTAAATAGTTCTCAATAAAACGAATATTTTATATTCTGATATATTTCAGTAATTGTTTTACTTTCCGGTGTGAAGCTGGCAGTTTTTTACATTTCAAACGCTTCCCGTCGGCAGGTTATTGAAATTGACTGAAACATTTCTTATTTCCTTTTGTATTTATTCACTTAATATTCAGAGTGGTGTTGTGTTGCCTGTATGTAGATTTATCTATTATTAAACTTCACGAGGGAAATCTGCTTAGTTTACGCAGCCTTTGTGTGACGGACTTTTTTATTTCCTGCTACAGTAAGGGCGTGGGGTAGATGTGTCACGCTCTTACGCGGGTGCTTCCGTTGCCACAACTTGAATATTAAAGGAGTTATTTATATTTTTCCGTTTTGCACCTTCAGTAAATTTTCATATTAATAATTATGAGCTCTGCTCTAAGCTTTGACTAAATGATATTCATCTGTTTTAGTTAGCCATCCTTGATTAATTTAACACAAAATCTAATCTAATATGAAGTTTTGGATCTTTCAGATGCAAATATCTCAATTTTTTAACTCAATGAGCTCTCAAGAAATAATTACATCTGGTCATTAGAAGTCTACCAAGAATTGTACAGCTACGAGTCAGTGTATAACGAGAATGTATATTGAATTTCTATTCGACCCGATCTCTAATGGGAAGACTATGGAATTACAGACATACAATTCCTTTCACTTTCAACCACCAACGCACGCTAATATTCCTTTTGACCACAATGGTCTGAACAGCAAAATAATTACCTATAACAAAATTAAGTTAAGAAAGTTAAGAAACGACCTTTATACTGGTGTATATATATATATTCTATAATATATAGCCATATATATATAGATAGATAGATAGATAGATAGATAGACAGATAGATAGATACATAAATACCATTTTGAACGGACTTCATTTCCTAGGTAGGATCGATGGACATTTGAACAAATTTATTGAAAATCCCATCGTGATTGCAGCCTCAATAGCTGATTTCCCCTAAGGGAAATCTGCTAAAACTTGCAGGGTCTATATATGGGTCCGTTAGTCAACTGGGAGGGGGGGGGGAGAGGGGGTGTTATTGAGGGCTGAAAACAAGGAAATACCAATAACTCCATTAGTATTTGAGTTACCAAAAAAATGCATAGATCGAAAATTGTATCATAGTTTAACATGGCTCTATAATATTTTACCATCCGACTCAATAACAATCAGAATATTTGGAATTTTCCAATCTTTTAATATTCCAGGTCCGATTTCAGCCACTAAAACAAATATGATCTTCAGTGTTGACAGAAAAGGTTAAATATCGAGTATGGTATAAATAGATCAAATAAGCATTTTCGAGTTAGAACAAAACTATTAATTGATGACGTACTCACACAACGAATTTGCATGTATCTCGCATAATATAGGGCTCCTCAAAACCATCTTTGGTATTTAATCTTAGACTAAAGTGATTCTTGATATGACAGCTAATTGTTAATATGACATGAGTAGGACTAACATATCTAGCAATATATGTATATAACAACACTCACGGGTAATTCAACAAGCACTAAGATTGGTTATGTACAAGTTTTCGATCCGAATTATAGGAACAGAAATTTTTCAAATTTCAAATCCCCCGGCCTAAACCCCCATTCCAGTTGTCCTATTTCTGCCATCAACGAACTTGATCTTTCTTTTTACATAAAGGAATTAAATATCGAGTTTAGTAAAGATGAAACAAAAATTGAAATCGCTAGAGTCTTAACAGACAAATACACACACACACACACACACACACACACATATATATATATATATATATATATATATATATATATATATATATATATATATATATACCGTTTTGAACGGACCTCATTTTCGTCATCTCCGGGGTAGGATCGATGGACATTTGAAGAAAAGTTTCGAAATTCGCGTCATGAGTACAACCTCAATAGCTGATTTCCCTCAAGGGAAATCTACTAAAAATTATAAAGTAGGACAATACTGAAAATATTCGCAGAATAAAGCATACTTACGTAAATATAATAAAGTGATTATAGGAATTTAACAAATCGCCCAAGTCGTTTATGCGATTATTGTAAGTATATCAATAATAACAATTGAACGTTTCTCGTTACTTAAATATAAAGCAAGTTATTCATACTTTCATGATTGGAGCCTTCAGTAAACCACCAATTTTTGTCATTGGACGTTAACAATAATCCAATAAATTATGAAACTACTACTAACCGAATGATGACTAAAAAATAAGAAGGTGACATTTCCAGTGGACTATTCCAACACGTGGGAAATCTGCTTAGTTTACTCAGCTTGACAGACTTTTTAGCAGATTTCCCTTGAGGGAAATCAGCTATTGAGGTCGTACTCATGATGCAATTATCGAAAAATTTCTACAAATGTCCTTCGAACCTACCCAGCAGATGACGAAAATGAGGTCTGTTCAAAATTATATATATATATATATATATATATATATATATATATATATATATATATATATATATTTGTCTATTGCCACTCTTGCGGGCACAATGTTTTTTTGATGGTTACCAAACGCGATATTTAATCGTTTTATGTAAAAAGAAAGATCAAGTTCGTTAATGGCTAAAATCGGACCAGTGGGAGGGGGGGTAGAGGGGGGATTTTCGAAAATATCTCCGTTATTATGCGTCCTATCGACAAATTGTATGGAACCAATCTTATTGCAAATTAAATTTACTATGAATATTGTCATATATATATTTATTCTCTATCTTGAATATTAACTGAGATACGTGCATTTTTATCAAGAATGCCGATAACACGGATCGGCTGAAGTCGGTTCTACTCGGAGCTTTCCTCGGAAAGCTAGTTCGGGCGTTTCCGTAACTGGTCGACTCTAGTGAAATTGGTTTAGAGACTCGTTACTACCAATGTTATTAGTAGGCAGATTTCTCTATTGTAAAACTTCACGTGGGAAATCTGCTTAGTTTACGCAGCCCCTGCGTGACGGACTTTTTTTTATTATTTTGACTCGCTGATTATTCTTCTTAAGGCGACTCCACTGATCCACGCACCCCTTAGTTCATAATGGAGGCAGACTCACCATAAGATGATGCGGTTTGCTACCTCCGGTCTAGGGGAATAGAATAGAGGGTAAGCGGCGAGTGGATTGTGAAGGTAGCCCCCTATTCGGCTGGGTTACTGAGTCACAGAGCGCCCGCCCTGCATCCAACCTATTGTCCAACTAGTGGAGTGTGCCGATAATGGAAGTTCATCCTAATCAAACCCAGGTGAGCGGCCCCACCCGCCCGCGCCCACAGCCCAAGACCATGGGGGAACAGCTACAGGCTTATTGCAAGGATTAGCCGCCTAGCCACTGTTTCATAACCAGCTTGCATCCCCTCACTCTGAGGCTACTCTCAAACCACGAGATCCAGCCCAGCCCACATTTAGAAGATATCCAAGCCCATACATTAACAACATATTCTCATACCTACAGAGAATTCAAATGTACGACAAAATTTAACATACAAAAAAGTCCGCCACGCAGGGGCTGCGTAAACTAAGTAGATTTCCCACGTAAAGTTTTACAATAGAGAAATTTCAGAATAGAGAGTCAAACAGTTACGGGAACGGCCCGAACTAGTTCTTGACGAAAACTCACGACTAGACCCGAAGTTAGCCGATCTCATCTCAGAAGCTGAAAACAGAAAAATACAAATATCTCAGTTAATATTCAAGATACAGAATAAATGTATATAACATTATTTATAGCAAATTTAATTTTCAATAAGATTGATTCTATATAATTTTTCGATCTGACGTTTAGTAACGGAGATATTTCGAATTTTCGAAAATCCAACCTCTAAACCCCCCATTGTTAGATTTCAGCCATTAACGAACTTGATCTTTCTTTTTTACTTAAAACGTTTAAATATCGAGTTTGGTAACGATCAAACTAAAATTGCGACCGCTAGAGCGTTAACAGACAAATATATATACCCGTATATATATATATATATATATATATATATATATATAATTTTGAACGGACCTCATTTTCGTCATCTCCTGGGTAGGATTGATGGACATTTGAAGAAATTTGTCGAAGCTCGCGTCATGAGTACGACCTCAATAGCTGATTTCCCTTGAGGGATATCTGCTAATAAGTCTGTAGTGTGCAACAAGATTACAAATTATATGCATTAATTGTATCATAAGCGTTTTTACACATGTATATGTTTACCCTGAAGGAGGAAATTACGACAATTATTGGCAAAAGTGCCATTTTCAGCCATTCATATCCTATTGATCATCCACAATTTCCTATGCTCATCTTCAATTTTTTTTTAGCAGATTTCCCTTAAGGGAAATCAGCTATTGAGATCATACTCATAACGCGATTTTCGAAAAATGTCTTCAAATGTCCATCAATCCTACCAAGGAGATGACGAAAATGAGGTCCGTTCAAAATGATATATATATATATATATATATATATATATATATATATATATATATACGGGTATATATATTTGTCTGTTAACGCTCTAGCGCTCGCAATTTTTGTTTGATCGTTACCAATCATTGCATATTTGCATTTGTATTAAAAGTTGCCGATAACGGACGAGTGAGTTTTGCCAAAAGCTAGTTCGTCCGTTTCCGTAACTGTTCGGCTCTCGTATGGAGATGTCTCTCTTGTATAATTTCATGTGGGAAATCTGTTTTTTTTTTTTTTTTTTTTTTTTTTTTTTTTTTTTTTTTTTTTTTTTTTTTTTTTTTTTTTTTTTTTTTATGATCACTAATAAAATGTTAATCTATTTCACCTTCGTTATTTGTCATTCTTTTTGGTATTTGTTCTTGTTACTTGTTGTTATCTGTTTTACTCTTGTTATTTAACTAAGTAAAATTTTCGACTTTTGAAACGGCAAATCACCTCTGATGTGATGTCAATAAATAAACAAATAATAAAAAATCAGGAGATATCATTTCCGGGAAATCAGCTTTTGCGGTCGTACTCATGCAGCAATAATCAAAAAATTCGTTTATACGGTCGACGACAATATCAAACAAAATTCCGTGACGCAGGGGCTGCGTAAACTCAGCAGATTTCCAACCCAAAGGTTTAAAATAAATAAATCTACAACTGATAACACTTAACACTATTAAATGAATAAATACAAACCGTAATGAGAAATCGACCTGTCAATTTTAATAACCTCCCAACGGAAAACGTCTGAATTGTAAACAATCTGGTCTGCCAACCGCTCAGAGCTGAACAGATAGGTAGAAATAGTCTTCACCAGAAAGGAAATATATCCCAATATAACATGTTACTTTTATTGAAAACTATTTACTATATCTAGTACTGTAATTTATAGGGAATCAGAATAATTTTTATCTCAATCTCTCAAATTTGTGTTCAATGAAACCAATATTTGGTATTTAACCTTGGAATGAAGTAGTTAATCATATCACAGCTTATTAGCAATATGACACGAGTAGGAGTGGGGGTTTGTTGAAGACTGAAAACTGAAAAATGCAAATATCTCGGTTATTATTCAAGATAGAGAATAAATGTATATATTAATATTTATAGTAGATTTAATTTGCAATAAAATTGGTTCCATACAATAAGTCGACCCAACGTGTATTAACGGAGATATTTCGAATTTTCGAAAATCCCCTCTCTAACCCCCCCCCCCCTCCCACTGGTCCAATTCCAACCACTAACGATCTTGATCTTTCTTTTTACATAAAACTATTAAATGTTGAGTTTGGTAACGATCAAAGAACAATTGCGACCGCTAGAGCGTTAACAGATACATATATATATATATATATATATATATATATATATATATATATATATACTAGCTAAGCTGCCCGGCGATGCCTGGGAAATCTTTGTCGACTCACTAATGATGGTATTTTTATAGCAAGACTTCAATGTGTACAATTACACTTCCCTCCACGACATTGTTTTTCCGAATTTGCTAATCCTAAAGGGTAACTTTTGGGAACTAAGAAATTTTAGTTATGAAGAATAAATGAAAATGATCCTAATCTATTCTCCACTTTCCACTTTTTGTGACTCACCGTTTTTGAATAATTCACCATAATCATGGATAGCATTTATTACAATTAAATAATATCTATAATGAACATATTCCCTGCCAAAAGCAATCCGAGCACATATAGTTTAAGTACATAAGATTATATTCATAAAAGTAAATCTCACAATCAGGAGAAATCACTTCCAGTAATGACAGCATTTCACAGGAAATACGTAAGCAAACTCAATTAACTGCTTAGCCTCCCGTCGACTTCCGCTCCCCCATCAACATTGATTTCCTTAAATTATTGAACCCAAATAATATTTTAATTATTTATCTACCTGATGGAATTAAATAATAGTGGTACCCTAAAAATAATTTCATTTATATTCAAAAAGCTAGCTGAGTGAAAGAGATCGATGCCCTCCCTTTAAACAATAATATCGAGTTTAAACGCATATTGTCTTTTGCCATAATAATATTATCATTGTTATGATAGTATATCATCAGATATCAGCCATTAACGAACTTGATCTTTCTTTTTACACGAATGTAGAGTAGACATGTTAGAGTGGGGTCGCCCCCCCCCCTGTAGACATTAGCGAACTAGATCTTTAGTTTTACATGGAATATCCCGTTTGAAAAATTACAGTCACTAGAATGGTAAAACGGGCTGATCTACCTTAAAGGAAATTTGCTAAAATTCACATAATGAGATTCATTCGCTTAAATTTAAAATTGTAGGCATACATTGCTGCAGGCTAATTCCTTTTAGCAGATTTCCCTGAAGTATTGAGGTCATACTCATGATGCGGTTTTCGAAATTTTTCTTCAAGTGTCCATTGATCCCTCCCCCCTGTTCACACACACACACACACTCTAGCGGTCCGAATTTTTGTTTGATTGTTACCAAACTCGCTATTTAAACGTTTTATGTAAAAAGAAAGATCAAGTTCGTTAATGGCTGAAATCGAACAATGGGGGGGGGGGGGTTAGAGGTGGGATTTTCGAAAATTCGAAATATCTCCGTTACAATATGTCGGATCGAAAGAATGTACAGAATCATTCTTATTGAAAATGAAATTTCCTATAATTATTGTTATATACATTTATTCTCTACCTTGAATATTAACCGAGATATTTGACTTTTACAGTTTTCAGCCCTGTGCAAACCCCCGCTTCTACTCATGCTACATAAACAATACTCTATTATATAATAAACCACATTATTCGAAGCTTAAATACCAAATATTGTATTCAAGAGACCTTTATTATACGAGATACATGCATAATGTCCTGGTGACCTCCGCTGTGCGGCTTGTAGACCTTTTTGTTTACATTTCAAATGCTTCATGTCGGGAAGGGAAAGATTTTGTTATTACCGTTTGTTTCACTAAATATTCACGGCGCTGTTGTGTTAGCAGTATGTAGGTTTACCTATTATTAAACTTATAAATCTGCTTAGTTTGCGCAGCCCCTGCGCGACAGACTTTTTAAGTATTGATAGTGGTAAAAGCAAAAGAAAGTTTTTCGTTCAGTCATATATTCCCAAAATCCGTATTTAGTAAATTAATTTACTCAATATCATGAAACCTTTTATAGAATGCCAAATTATTTACATTTTATTTATACGATCTGAAATGACATACCAGTTATCCTGGATATTTTATCACTTCCTAATATGAAGCCACATAGGTAATATATATACATAGAAACGTGCTCACAGAAATGTACAAATAAAGTCATTGTATACAGTTAAAGGTACATTTATCATACTTTTACGCTACGCTGAGACTTAATAATGCTCTATCTCCTTATAGTAATTTATTTAGATACGTCTGAGAGTTTACTTTTATGTTGGGTAAGAATAACATTTGAAAATAATTTATTGCTTTATAAAGTTATACATTTGAATAGAATTATTAATACCGTTCTTTCTTCCTGAAACATAAAATTTGAAAAATAAATTATCAGCCGTTGTTCAGTATTTTAATATTGATTGAAAAACATTAAATGGTTTCTTTATGAGCTTTCTACGCCCATAAATTTAAAGAGCAGTAACTAACACCTATTAAGGAACAAATATATGCATTACATTCTTGTGTCCTATAATATCCCAATCTTCAACGATCCGCGCTCTATTATTAGCCTTTAAACTATGACAGCCTATAAAGAATATTCAATTTTTTATTTCAGTGTAAAATTACACCAACTAGAGGGGGAGGTGGTAGCCAGCAATTAGGCTATGATTTATTTGACATTAATAATGCGTCTGTGGGCCGGTAATCATTTCAGAGTTGATGCTATCAGGGAGGCCTAAGTATGAGGGCCCGTTCACACCTCTCCTCCCAGTGGCCATCGACCATGGTCCGTACCTTGATTCAATCAGTGGGAGGACCAGTTCGAATTACCCAGGCCCGTTCACACCTCTTCCCCATCCACCACTCTCCGTAACTTGAGTCAGTCCCTTGGCTCCCCCCCCCCACCCCGATAACGCGTCCATTATCACCCGTACCACGATTAAATCAGTGAGAGTAGCAGATCTTATTCCTAAGGATTACTGGTGTCTTTTCTTCCCGTGGCTTATCGAAGCACCTTTACTTCTCTAGTGAGAGTATCACTTCATATCATCACAGACCGTTTCTTCCTCTTCTACCGATTGCCCATCGAACATTGGCCGTAACTTGGTAGACTCGACCGGCTCAGATCTCACCTCCCCGTTGGTCATTAATTATCACCCATGCAACGAGTATATGAGTGATAGTAGCAGGTCTTATTGGTAAGGATTACTCGTGACTTTCTTTCCCGTGCCCTCGGAGCACCTCCATCCCTCTACCGAGAGCAACAGTGCTTATCATCACAGGCCGTCCCTTCCTCGTCCACCGATAACCCATCAAGCATTGGCAGTAACTTGGTTGAGTTGATCGCTTCAGATCCCCCTCTCCTGCTAGAATTCCGGCTTATTGTTAAGGATAGATCATGCCTTTTCATCCAGTGGCTTTAGAAGCACATACTTATGAGTTCATCGTGTCTTTTTTCCATTGGCCATTTCTCGATAAATGGAGTGGGAGTACCACTTTACATCATCTTGGGCCCGCCCTTCTCCCGTTTAGCGGTTCATAATACCGTTTTATTATCACCCGTTAGCCCATTCAGGACCGTAGTGCCATTCGATTTATCAAGAGGGAGTACCACTATAGATCTATGATGTAATTAACAACCAGTTTTAACGGTATTTGTGGGTTGAAATAAAAATGGTTTAAAAGAAATAAAAAAAATGAAATATACGTTGTCGCTTCGAAAAAAATCCCCACTACTAAGAATGATAGTAAAGTATGAAATACTGCATAATAACAATATTCATTCCCTTAATACAACACATTTCTCGATTCCATTCTGGCATTTTCATTGACCGCGAATTTGGCAACCAGAAGCCCGAAGTCATAACTTCAGAAAATCATAAATGTAAATAGCGTTTTAGGACTGGATTAGGACAGCTTCGTTCGCGCGACATGATGATCTCTAAACCAGACAGTTGGACTGGTCCGAGTGACTACCGGCAGTGGCGTTTGTTATGGATCAATAGTAGCACACAATCTTAGCTTTTATATTGATGCCCTTCGTCCGTCATGTTCCGGAACAAAAAAGGGGGTTCTTATGGGCGTTGTTGATGAGGGACATTCTCTCTGTCTAATCTTGACACGAGCCCCATTAAAACCGCAGCAGAAGTTAAAGTCTCAGGACTTACGTTTTCCCCGGTAGCCTCATAGGTTGGTACTAGGAAACATAAAATATAAGGGCTTCAGTACGTAAGTGGGTGTAAATTGCAATGACATGAGTCCACAGGAGTGAATGTGGTAAGGTTTCGCCATGTACAAAACGCAGAGAGCTCAAGAGCTGGGGATTTGACCGGAGGACGTTGTGAGGCCCCTCACAAGGGCCCTTTCTAGGGCTTTCTAGAATTTTAAGAGGAAAAGGTCCCCCTACCCGGGAGAGGAATAGTCGTGGTAAGGATGACCAAGTACCGATCTGGCTGTTGTGCATTGGAAATTACTGCTGAAGTTTTAAACAACTGTATTGCTGCCAAGTGACTTCAAATTCGTTGACACAATGGAGTGGTTCGCTTTGTAAGGCAGGATTTATAATACAGAGTTGGAGTACGTGGAAGAGAACTTTTTCGTAACCACTATTGGATCCTTTCGACCAGACTTATTGGAGAAGTGGAGGACTATAGATGTCCAAGTAGTTACAGCAAGAGGACCTTGGCGGACATATTTCAAAGGAAGAAGGATAAGTACGACTGACAAGAGCTGAACTGAGTGGTTGCCCAGCTCATCGAGATTCAACTTGGCATGGTTCGACTACTCCCAGTAATCCTATCTTACGAAGGAGTCCGGGATAGGAATTGTGCCGACAGATTGTGGGATTTGGGGATGAGCAGTACAGCAATGCAGTGGATGAGAATCCTGGTTCTCCGTTGTTTCTGGCCAATCTGGGACATGATTGCAATAAAGAATGGACAACTTATTGGTGGTGGGAATCGGAAGGAATCAACTTGATGAACGTTACCAGGCCAAGAAGTGTAGTAGGATTCGTAATCCTTGTTTATTTTTTAATGTATTATTTTATTTCTATTTATTTATTTTTTATTTTTTTTGGTTTTGGCAAGTAGATGAGAAGAACTGAGGGTGCTTGCACGTTTACTAAAAATAGTCCTTTGGAACAATGTTGGGTTTAGGGAGCACCAGTTGTTAGCAACTCAAAATATTGCTTTAGTAGGAGAATATGTATATAGAATATTTTTATATATGTATCAAATAAATATTCAATGTAAATAAAAAATTTGGACTGGATTCGTTATTCTAAAAATAATATGTTATCTACATTCCCTCATATAGCCTTTATACATACATTTTACCCCAAATCGCATATAGCCTTTATATATATATATATATATATATATATATATATATATATATATATATATATATATATATATATTAAATATATATATATATATATATATATATATATATATATATATATTAAATATATATATATATATTAAAAATATATATATATATATATATTAAATATATATAAATACCTAAGGTACCCGGCTTCGCTCGGGAAATCGTTTGAGGCTGAATGATGATTATATTTTTTTAGCAGATTACCTTAAGAGAAATCAGCTATTGGGGTCGTACTCATGGCATGATTTTCGAAATTTTCTTCAAATGTCCATCGATCCTACCTTGGAGATAACGAAAATGAGGTCCGTTTAAAGTTGTATGTATACATATATATATATATATATATATATATATATATATATATATATATTTATATATATATATATATATTTGTCTGTTACCACTCTTGCGGTCGCAATTATTGTTTGATCGTTACCAAACTCGACATTAAGTCGTTTTATGTAAAAAGAAAGGTCAAGTTCGTTAACGGCTGAAATTGGACAAGGGGGAGGGGGTAAGGGTTAGAGGGAGAGAATTCAAAATATCTCCGTTATTATACGTCAGATCGAAAAAGTGCATTGATCAAATCTTATTGCAAATTAAATGTACTATACATATTTTATATACGTTTATTCTCTATCTTGAATATTAACCGAGATATTTGCATTTTTCAGTTTTCAGCCTTCAGCAACCCTCCCCCTCTACTCACTTCGAACCACTTTATAAATATTTTTTTCAAGAGACCTTCATTATACAAAATTAAAAATAGCGATATTTCGTTTAGTATTGCTTTTTCGGCAAATATTCACATAACAGAAGTTGTTTATTTTGTTATTTAGAGTAACTTTTGTATATCTAAGCATAAATGAGTTATAAGGGAACTAAACTATAACCGGAGAGTCAAAACAAGAAAAACTATAGTGGGCGTCAACAATTTTATTTGGAACAAAAGACTCAACCGAACTAAACAAAACGCGGTATGTGAATTACTAACTCCTCCATGATAATAAGCTGTACCAAAATTTCCAAGAAACCTTTTTCCTCGTCCCTAGCAGGATTGGGGTTGTAAGGGAGGCCTGAAATTAAAAATAGCGATATTTCGTTTCCTATTGGTTATTTGGCAAATATGCACATAAGAAAAGTTGTTTATTTTATTTTTACCGTAACGTTTGTAATATACTCTTTTGTCGTATACCGAAGTATAAACAAGATATACTCTAAAAACTCTAGCGTATGTTAACAGTTGTAAAGGACTTAAAAGAAAATATCTTACTCTATGAAACTCTGCATTTGGGTTAGTGTTAGTGCCCCTTTGACTATATGCTATATTCTTAGGAACGAACAGGAGTGGGGGTTATGAGGTAAGCCTGAAATGAAAAAAGTCCATCACGCAGGGGCTGCGTAAACTAAGCAGATTTCCCACGTGACGTTTTCCAGTAGATATATCTGCCCAATAACACCTGTAGTAGTAAGGTATCTCTAAATCTATTCAAGAGGGACGAATAGTTATGGAAACGGCCGCCAGAGCTCTCGGCGGAAATTCTCGAACATAGCCGACTAGGCTAGACACAGAATACAAATGCAAATTTCTCGGTTAATATTCAAGATACAGAATAAATGTATAGAACAATATTTATAGTAAATTTAATTTGCAATAAGATTGATTCTACATAATGTTTCGATCCGACGCATAATAACGGAGATATTGTGAATTTTCAAAAATCCCCCCTCTGAACCCCCCCCCTCCCACTGGTCCGATTTCAGCCATTAACGAACTTGATCTTCCTTTTTACATAAAACGATTAAATTCCGAGTTTGGTAACGATCAAACAAAAATTGCAGCCGCTAGAGCGTTACCAGACAAATATATATATAATTTTGAACGGACCTCATTTTCGTCATCTCCTGGGTAGGATCGATGGACATTTGAGGAAATTTTTCGAAACTCGCGTCATGAGTACGACCTCAATACCTGATTTCCCTTAAGGGAAATCTGCTAAAAATGCGATACTTCACTTTCTAAAGGGCTGTTGGCAAATATGCATATATGCACAAAAGATTTATTTTATTTTGTTATCTTGAGTAACTTTTGTTATATGCACTCTTGTCTTACAGCGAAGTATTCAGGTTATATGCTAAAAACTATAGCGGCAGTCAACAACTTTTCTTGGCACAAAAAACTGAACCGGACTAAACAAAACTCAGCATGTGAGTTAGCATTAACTCCTTCATCAAAATAACCTATATAAACCTTTCTAGGGGTGGGCAGGAGTGGGGGTTATCACCAATAATGGATAATTGCGATATTTCATGTCGTATTGGTTTTTTTTTTAGTTTTTTTTTTTTTTTTTTTTTTTTTTTTTTTTTTTTTTTTTTTTTTTTTTTTTTTTTCTTTAGCAGACATGCGAATAATAGAAGGTGTTTATTTTTTTATTTAGAGTAACGATAAGTTAAGTGTTATCAACATTCCTTTAATTTTATTAAAGGAATGTTGATAACACTTTACAGGAGAGACATTTGTCGGGAGGCAGTTAATCGTGTTCTTTCTTGTGAAATGTATTTTGGTTACTACACACATTTAATATTATGTATATAATTTAATATATATAAGTAAGCTCGGATTGGATTTTGAAAGAAGTATGTGCATTATAGATTATATTTAATTATAATAAATGCTATCGATGGTCATGATTTAAATTATTCACGGTGTGTGGAGAACAGTGGAGAGAGACTTCATTTATTCTTTAACAATTTTTTTTTTTATATTTTAATTTATTCTTCAAAAGTAAAATTTCTATTCTATAAGTCCCTTTCCTGATTCTCAGGGGAAAACAATGCGCCCAGACGGGAAGTGTGGTTGTAAATATTGAAGCCTTGGCAATACGATGCATCATTGAATATATATAATTTTGAAGTGGCCTCATTTTTGTCTCTCCTGTCCGTCCACTAATGTTTAGTGGCTCAGTTAATCTTTAAGAAACTCGCAATGGGGCTTACAAAAAACTCCAAATATCTCGCATATTGGTGTAAGAGAAAACAAAATCTGGCAGTTGGTCTCAATCCTCTATATACATAAAATAAAACTGAGCTCATTGTCGTCTTCTTCTAGATAGGATCGATGGAAATTTAAAGAAACTGGAAAATCGCGTTATGAGTACTACCAGAATAGCTGATTTTCTTTAAGGGAAATTTGCTACTATGGAATTTATAATCGAAATAATGAATATTCCTCCAAAAAATCCTGTAACCTCGTGATATAAAAAATCATAAAATTGTTTTTAGTTAAACAGATTATTACTGAGGAGGATTGTACAAATAAACACGAATAGAATAGGCCTAAGCAAATATGACTCGAATAGTTTGATGCTTGAAGAGTCCTATTGTATTTGATTCCTTTGTGCAGACAGCCATTGTGGAGCTTCCTTTTGACCTGGAAAAATCAAGAGAAGGCACTCTCTTTGTCTGAATTTACCTAAACTAAGTTAAACCTATTTTCCCATTTTCAGGTTTTCAATGACGGCACCACTTAGTTTTTTCCCCCTTCCTCAGCACAACAATGCATGAAACTGGAGCTGCCCTCTCCGGTTTATCCTAAAATGGGTAGGATCATTTATCGCAATTATCGTATCAATATGGATATCACAGATATGAATACCAATTTCAAATTAAATTAAAAAAATTACAAGAATAAAAATATTCAAAGTCCTTTACGTTTGTAAGCCTTTGTAAATTAAACAGATTTACCTATTGCTGAAATACCTACCTGATGAAGACATCCCAGATTCTATTATTTCTCTAGGGCTCGATATTTTAGCAGAACATAAGTAAATCACGTATGAGCAGAAGTGGCAGATAACAATAGACTAAAATATATAATACAAATAACTTGCTTAATGTACGAGTTAAGTAAGTGATAAAGCATGCACAACGACTATTGTAGAATATTATATGTCCAACAAGATTGTTTCTATGATATTTTTTTCATCAGAGCCCCAATTACACAGATATTTAGATTTTTATGATGTATCCTTCTCCAAACCTTCTTGTCCGATGGAATTTGTAAGATAGACATAAAACGATTCCTGGTATATGATAAATGTGAGATAAGTAGGAGTGGGAAGTTTACTAAAGGCTGAAAAAAAACGTATCTCGTTAAACACAACACAAATATTTTGGCTAAAATAAAAGTAAGCAGAAAAAACGCATAGAGCAACAGTTACTAAAAAAAATGCAATAAGATTGGTTAAGTATATAAAATCCTTTGATCAGACCACAATAACGGAGATATTACGAATTTTCGATTTCTGCTATATTTAAGCACTCCCGCCTGATTTCTGCACTTTACTTTTGCGTAAAATGTTTAAATATCGAGTAACATAATTTTCTACTAGAGAATTACGCTAATCAAACAATGAAGCTTGGCCAGAAAAGAAGCTCGTTCTCGCAAACTTCAAAATTATTCTCAATTATTTTAGATTCGTTCATCTAAGGTTTGAACTTGAAAAGAATAGTTTCAACTTGAAAATATTAGAAAGCACATTAAATTACTAGGAGTATGGAACATAACAAACAAAGCACAGAAGTTAACGTTATAAATCATCCCTGACGAAATTTTTATCTTTTTATATGTTTCAAAAATAGTCGAATTTTTTAAGCTTGTTAAGATTTTTATTCATAATAAGATGAAAATATTTAATGAATTAATTTAGCCTAAAAATGTATGAAAGAGAGGTCTACTCAACAGCCTTGTAATACTATATATTCTGATTACGGTATATTCTGAATCAGTATTTTTTTTCTATTGAATGTGGCTAAATTTAGGGCATTGTATATGTAATGTAATTAGAAAACAAAAATAGCCAAACAACACTTAAGTTTCCTTCAATAAGTAATTTGTTGTGGGATTGCTGTATAATTTTTCCTCATTCAAAAGTATCGCACTGCCAAGAATATAGTGCAGAACAGTTCAGTGGTCTTTCATAATTTACTCACTTCTAAGAACATAACTAAAGGCTGGTACGGTTAAGCTAGGTATTTTAAAGTGCAGGAAAATTCAGTGTAACACAGTCTTTGTAATTGAGGCTACTGTGACTCCTTTCAGGTCAGCATCATGTGCAAATTTATGTATTCAAATGATTTTGATATTGAAATAGGGAGCTCAGTAAACTTTTATGTCATGGTTATTTTATAAATTGAATGTCAACTACCTTAAGTAAAAAAACTCTTGAGCGGGCAATTTTGATATTGGCACATTTAGAATATTGTTAAATCAAATTTAACTGTAAATTATTGTCAAAATGATTAATTTTATATTTTAATCTCCGAAATCAATTCATAGAAATTCATTGCTCTAAGAAATATTTTGTATTTCTTTATTTCTATCTCTGCTTTAATTTTTATTAACATGCAGTTCTGCGAAAGGAGTTTTTCCCATGCATCCTATGTATCAAATTGACTTAGAGAAAAAAATTGTTAGGAACTGAAAGCAACAAGTATATGATAAATGCATTCTATCCACAGTTAGTTACAACTCTCAGAGGACCTAGTGAAAGGGGTGAAAAATAGTGTATTGGAGTTCTTCTTGAAGTCATATGTCCCCAGAAAAATGATTAAAAATAGAAGTAGATATTCGTAGAATCGGAATTACACAATCAAGAAACTGAAATTATATTTACCCAATTATATTACTAATATGAATTGGAAAATACGGTTATGAGGAGTGATTGAAAGGATAATGAAAAAGAGGAAAGAGGAAACAAGATAGATTCTGAAGAATACCACTTCTTCTCAGAGGCTTTCTCTCTCTGCAGTCCTCCATGGTTTAGTTGTAGGCTTAATATTTTTTGGTTGGAGGCAGTTCAGACTACATCGAGTTCCAGTTTTCTCTGGGATTCTGTGTTTCAGTCAGGACGTCATATATTAGTAGGGGGGGCTCATTCATTACAGCAGCCTTTCCGCTGCTCCAGGCCTACCTACTCCAGCATGAAATGGACCCCAAAAAAATATTACGTTTTTTTTTTTTTTTTTTTAAATATTTATAATATTTCTAAATATCTGTTGATTTTATTCAATGTGATATAGGATTTATTAGGTTAGGCAAACATTTTTATAATAATATTCCCAAAGGTAAACATACTTCTAGTTCCTTTTCTTTTTTGGGTTTTCTGGGGTATCTACATTTCATAAGCATAGTCATTTGCTTTATCCCATGTAGGTGCCTGATTTTAAAGGCTCTTATAGTACTGAGTATTTGAATCATAAATAAAAATAAAATATACAATAAGAATAGCATATGTATACAAATATTTGGAATGAACGACCTATCAGGTGTGTAAACAAAGTATTAACTATTCTTCAATTGATCTCAGTTAGCTAAATGTTTTCATCAGCATGAGTATACAATGGTGGTATCCCGATTATATTTCACTAAAGCCTATCAAAATCAATGAACATTTCTAAATATTTATTTATAAATTTAATGGGATTCCTGGTTTTGAGTGTGAAGTAAATTAAATGGCTACTTCTGGGTGAGAGAATGCACTGGGTAGAAAGATAAGAAAATATAAAATGAAGTTATAAATGTTCTCTGAATAAGGTCTAAAGAGATATACAAAAAAGTCTGACTAAAAAGGTGCTGCGTAAAATAAGCACGTTTCCCACCTGCTGCAATGCAATACTAATAGCATCATTCCACTCCCTATTCTCTCAACTGATTCCATAAAGTTGAACCATGCCTTTGGTATGAACGAAAATTCTGTAGTACTATAATGTCTTTTTCCCTGGTCTCTTCTTGCTTTTCTATCCAAAATAGACCGGTATAGATGTATTCTGGTTTGACCCACACAAGTACTCAACATTGTGACTCTCTGCATTATAAGCAATAAAACATAGTTAACAGTGTAAGTGTTAGATCTATGTTGTATTTTATTTTGGAGACCTAATTGCTCAAGAAAGAGTTGTTCAAAGGATTAGTTCGGTGGATAATATCCCAAAATTATAAGGATTCTGAGCTACACAAAGTATATATATATATATATATATAATTCAGGAATTATAGAAAGTTCATGGAGAAGGAATAACTATTAAGTGGTTTGGCTGTGTTTATATTTATTCTACCTGTCTAAATCTTTACTGTAAATTGGAGATTTAGGCTTCACTGGCAGCTACAAAGAATTAGTGCTGGACACTTTATGAGACTTTATATATATATATTTGTCTGTTAACGCTCTAGCGGTCGCAATTCTTGTTTGATCTTTACCAAACTCGGAATTTAATCGTTTTATGTAAAAAGGAAGACTAAGTTCGTTAATGGCTGAAATCGAACCAGTGGGGGGGGTTTAGAGGGGGGATTTTTGAAAATTCAAAATATCTCCGTTATTATTGGTCGGATCGAAAAATTTTATAGAATAACTCTTATTGCAAATTAAATTTACTATAAATATTGTTCTATTCATTTATTCTGTATCTTGAATATTAAACGAGATATTTGCATTTTGCGTGATACTGGTCACCAGTAGGCTATGTTCGAACTTTCCGGCGAGAGCTCTGGCGGCCGTTTCTATAACTTCGCCCCTCGTGAATAGGTTTAGAGGTTAGGTCAACTGTTTTTTGGGGCTAAAAACTACTGGGTTGTTACGCCCTAAATAATGTTTTAGGTTTAGAGGTTTCTTACTACTACAGTTGTTATTAGGCAGATTTCCCTATTGTAAAACTTCACGTGGGAAATCTGCTTAGTTTACGCAATTTTTTTCTCTGACTTGTACTGGCAGTCTTCGAGATGATTGCTATCCTTCGAAACAGACAGCTGGTATAAGCCAGAAGAACTGTTCACTGATGAGGGGAACTCATCATTATGTGGTGTTTAAGGCAATTTTTTTTTTAATTTTAGTTTTTAATTATGTTATAAACGCACTCATTTAGTTTTTTAATAGTAATTTTATATATAAATTATGCAAGTATTTTGTTCTGCCATCAAAGAGAGAAAAAAATTTCCCTCTCCATTCACTGTGTTAAACATCAGGTATATTTAATAATTTTAATCCAAAGTTCTATGAACCACCGTAGATGTTCCCTGCTATGTTTTCAACCTTAGCTTACACTCCATTCTAAATACCCCATTCATTTAGGGTATCTGAACTATCTTTAAATGATTTTACATCAAGTTGTATTCATCCAATTGTAATACATAAATAAGTTATTGAAAATTACTCTTATTAATTGATAATAGTATTATTTTTTATTTTAGTTGCATTTTCCATCCTTGCTAGATTTATCATTAAATATATTTTTGTTTTTAAAATCCCACGAAGAAGATTTATTTTGTACATTGGACTGCAATGACTACAAGGAAACTATATATTCCACAGTGCAAATGTATTATGTTCATCGAACATCTATAATATTGTTAATTCAGTCTCTGGCCGAAGATGCGAGCACAACTGAAAGAAAAGAGAAACTGTGAGTATATGTAAAGTTATACTATTTTATATGCTTATCATCAATTATTGTTAAGGTTTCTTATTTTCTTCAGTAATGTAAACATACAAATAGTTTCAATAGTGTTGAAATTCACTTGACTCTTTTAATAACTAAAATTTCTTTTACTTTAAGCTCTGATGTTGATTATTTATGTTGACATAACTCTTCCTCTACGGACCTATTACTATTTGGTTAATCACTTTCAGGTAGATGATTTCATTTTTTTAACATGCCCCAAGCACACCCTTGAGACACTTTCTGTTGTTCGTATTAGTGTAGAAAGATTCAGGTTCACCATTCGTAAATTCTACTTATTTCAACCTTTATAGGTATTTTATAATGACTCTCCTTTCTAGTAATGTTTCCACTATAGAGAGACTTTTATCTAATACTGACCATTAGTCTATCTACATGGCTGTAAATGAAGCATCCAGTCAATCGCATATATGGAAGAAGGAAACTGATTGAAGTTAGCACTCCTATTGGGCTGATTACACTCATACTGTATTTATGAGACTCTAGATCCTCCGTTATCACTGATATTACCTATTCCACACAATTTGCAGTCTCCACAAGTTGTCATCCTACCTTTGCTATGGCTGACCCCTTCTCCTGCGTTGTCTTGTAATAACCTTTAACATCTTCATGGGTTGTTTGAAGTGATTCATTTTTTCCACAGGCCCTTAACATTGCAGGCAGCTCTTCATGATAGCACAGGTGATATCTGACTCACCATGCAATTCCCTGATTTCTTATTTTTACTGCTCTCTGATGGCTCCAAATATTTTTCATAAGGCTCTTTCTCCCTCCCTGTCCAAGCAGTGCTCTCACGTTTTTGCAGTGTCCACATTTCACTGCTATACATCTGAGGCCTTATCGCCACTTTGCGTATGAACATTTGGTTTCTAAGAGAGATTGCATCAGTGCATAGTACCTAGATTACACAACCATTTTAGCTTTAATATCAACTTGTAAGTTATTTCTCTTCATTACTAGTTCTACCAAATACTTTGATGAGCAAGAGTCACCAAAACAACAGAATCATCTGTCTCTCTCTACTCTGTTTTAGCGATTTCATGTATTTCCTCTCACCGTGTATTTTCTCTTTCTTTTTGTAATTTTGTGGTCTTCATATAAAATCTTCAAATCGCTATCCAACACCACATTTTTTCTAATAGTAATCAATGCATAGTCCGTATAGGGCTATGCACCCCTATATTTATGGCTCATTCATCAAACTGCTACTTTAATGATGATTTGTCTTTGGTCTTAGTCCATTGGTAATCTCAAATCTACCTGCCGCACTAAGGTTTTGAAGTAACAGAAAGGTTGTCCCAGGCTCGTCCTCAATAAGCTAGCAAGGTATTTCCAGAGACTGAAATCCTTCTGATAATTTGAACCTATCACTATCAAATTCCTGTCAGAAGATGATGAAGAGATGGCATAAATCATCTTTGTGATCTGTAGTAGAGCATCCAGAGCTATCGAGCCTATTCTGGTACTATCAGAGTATCAGCCAACAACCTTTAGGAATGGCCACAAGCAGGATGTTAATACTTACGTGGGAGAAGAACTACGTTTTTTTAATTTTCCACAGTTTTTTGGACTTAACGCTCATCAGTAAGACGACAAAAGGCTGAATCCTTTAAAGGGCATTTAATTCCATTATAGAACCTAAAGCTTAAAATTCTGCTGTGGATATTGAGTTTCTTTGTTTCAGTATTTTATTTTTATTAAACACTTTATGCAGGAATTTCATTTCAATTACCTACAATTTATAATTTTAGTAGATAAATTAATACTTTTATGCCCTATGGTTTTGCATTGGAAAAAAAATAATATTATTCAATTATATTCATTCAACATAACCTATTTTAAAATTACAAACGAATTTTGACTAATAATTACAATATTTTTTAATTATTATAAACTCTATTCAATGGTAAAATACTAACAACATGGAGGAAAATGAATATAATTGTAGATTCTAAATAAAAATTAACACATAATAAATGTTTAACACTATGAGGTAAAGAGGAAAAATATGGTTTTGCACAAAATACAACAGTGTCCTTGCTTATTTCATACGGTTGGGCCTACTTGCCCACTTGTTAATAGCAGATCAACAAGCCTATTACAAAATAATACTTATGTCTTTTAGCACCACTTCATTCAACACCTAATACTATTTTACTAGGAGAAAACATTCAATTAATTTGAACTATGAAATAGGAGCAATATCATTGAATAGAGTTGAAAATATAAAGGATATAGGGATTATTTTTGACAAACAGCTAACGTTTTCACACCACTTAAATTCCACATACATAGTTACTGGGGTTTGTTAAATGAACTTGTAGTGATTTTGATAATCCTAGTATTCTGATACTTCTGTTTAACTCTCTGATTAGGACGCAAAATAAATAATTAAATAAAATTACATATTTTTCTTTATTAATTAAGTATTTTGTTTCATTTTTAATATTAAAGATAATGTAAAATTATGAATCGTAGTATTTTCATGCACCAAATATTAATTTAAAAAAAACATATTTGTTTTGGTATGTATTTAGTGATTCTTTGTGTAATTAGTTAAATCATTTAATTGACTCAGAGCTCTGGCCATTTTTTTTCTTTTCTATTTTTCCTTTATTAGCATTAGTATTATTTTCGCATTTGTTTATATTTTCAATTTTTTTTTTCTTTCTTTTCCTCTCTTTGTATCTGATAAAATATTTTTGTAACCTTTACCACCTGTAATTGGGCTCAATGCCTGTTGGTGGAATATGTAAAATAAAAAAAAACAAAACACCAAAAACCAACTTCCTTTCCTGCTTACTACTAACGTCAAAGTTACTTGACATGATAAATAATTAATAATTTTTAATTTTATGATTAGTGTATTACATAGTATTTTATCAAGTAACCTTAACCTGCATTAACTCCCATTTGTCTTGCATCATTAGCATCACTCATCGTATTAGAAACACCATGGATCTGGCAGTATTACTTAATAAAAATACAATAGGTGACCTCATTTCAATATTATATTTATATCGTCTCTTTTTCATCTATGAATTTAGGACATTTTATTTTAAAACATGATAGTTTTGCAGTTAATGCATATGGGGACAATTGTTTTCAATTACTATGTTTTTTGTTTCTCTCTACAAGTTCAATTCCATTTCTTCTTTCTTTCTTTTTTTTTATGTTTTCAGCTCTCTACATTGATTATATTATTTTTTATATCAAGAAGGGATATGTTTGTAAGGACTTTATAAGATATTCTTCTGTATTTCCTATAATTAGAAAAATTAATAAATTAATATTTTCAATATTGTATTCATTTGGATCAGTATCGGAGTAAGCTCTATTTCCTGGAATATTATTCAATACTCTTTCAGTTATTTAACTATTAGATCTAAACTCAGACATTTTATGCATTGTCGTTTACTATATGAATTTATTTGCAGTGATCAAAAAAGTAATTACTGCTGACTTTTGTTACCTAATCTGTTCTACATGTCCAGTTCTCCTTTCCAATATTTCACTCATATTATTAAATAAACCACTGACTAGAAATAAACAAAACACTTAACCAATGAATCTAGGCATTGTTTTTCATATTAACTATATTCTCAGTGTATTTGTAAAATTGAAGATACCTAATATTTCGCTAAAACTCAGAGGGCTACATAGCGGTGATATTTACAATCTTCATTCATGATATTGTCACTGTTTTAATTTTCTACTACCACCTACCTCTAGACAAATCCTTATTATTATGAACAAGGAAAATAATCTCAGAGACTGCTAATTTGTTTCTTCACTCAAGAGTAGAAGAGAGAGAAACACTTAGAATTAAGTGTGGCTGCTCACCGATGGTGAGTTTATGACTCCACAGTTAAATCATAAATCACATGACATTCAAAAAATAAATAAATAATATAAA
Source organism: Riptortus pedestris (assembly GCA_019009955.1). NCBI lineage: Eukaryota > Metazoa > Arthropoda > Insecta > Hemiptera > Alydidae > Riptortus > Riptortus pedestris. Next base: position 110,236,438 of record CM032233.1, read on the forward strand.
AGTAAAATTTGTTGAAATAAAAGTAATGTTTGTGGCAAAAATTATATATATACTAGCTAAGGTACCCGGCGATGCCCGGGAAATCATTGTTTGCTGACTAATAATGCTATTTTTATAACAAGACTTGAAGTTTACAATTACACTTCCCTCCTCGCCGTATTGGTTTTTCTGAAATAGTCAATCCTAAAGGGTATGTTTTGGAGAGTAGTAGAATAAAAATTTTAGTTTTGAAGAATAAATAAAAATGTGTTCCTAATCTATCCCTCTCCACTTTTTGAATACTTCAAACCATAATCATGGATAGCATTTATTACAATTAAATATCATCTATAATGAAACTTATTTCCTGTCAAAAACCAATCCGAGCACATATAGTTTAAGCATAGTTTTGTACATTAGATTATATTCTCAAGTAAATCTCAGTGGAAATCACTTCCAGTAATGCCAGCATTTCACAGGAAATAATTTAAGTAAGAAAATTAATATAGTCTAAAGTCTAAGTTGTGTTAGTAGTAATATACATACAAGTTTCATAAAATTTGGTTCAGCCATTTATGCGTGAAAAGGTAACAAACAAACATACACGAAAGAAACAAAATGCAGTTAGTAGGTGTCTATGACAAGTGAAACGAAAAATTATCGTGAACTTTCAAGAAAAAAATTAATACACGCAACACACACACACACACACACACACACACACATTAAAACTTAAAAAATATCAATAATAATTTAAAACTATATACAAATATGATAATTAATTATTCCTAACATATTTCGTTATGGGCAGACAGTTTCCATCTTCAATCCCAACTTTCTTCAAAAACTCTGCAATCTTTTTTGGTATTGTTCCTCTTGGTCTGACCATAGATCTACAGCCTTAACTTGACAATCACCAAACTCTTGACAGAATATTTTTTTATAGAATTCTATTGATTTTTCAAAAATAGAGTTTTATTCATTTAATACCTTAAAAAATTCGTCTGCGTCGTTGCATTCATACCTTATTGTAGGGTCTATGATTAAGGCACATTTAGTTTTGGGCAAAAAGGCAATAATGTCAGCATACCTCGTGGAGCCAACACTGTAAACTTCCTCACAGCATGCTTCTTCTTCAGCATTTCTATGATGAAGACTTTAACCCTGTCATGATAGTTGGTGATAAGAAGCATGTTGTGCGGACAATTCTCCAGCGTTGTTTATGTAATATAATTAGACAACAAAAGTAGCCGAACAACACTTAAGTTTCCTTCAAAAAGTCATTTTTTATGGGATTGCTGTATAATTTTCCCTTATTCAAAAGTATCGCACTGCCAAGAATATAGTGCAATCCTCAGAGGACCTAGTGAAAGGGTTGAAAAATAGCATTATGGGAGTTCTTCTTGAAGTCATATGTCCCCAGAAAAATGATTATAAATAGAAGCAGATATTTGTAGAATCGGAATTACACAATGAAGAAACTAAAATTATATTTACCCAATTATCTATATATATATAAAATTGTAACCTCTGTCTGTACATTGATTTTTTTCGCGAAATTTCACGATAACTTTTCGTTTCACATGTCATAGACACCATAACTGCATTTTGTTTCTTTCGTGTATGTTTGTTTGTTTGTTTGTTTGTTACCTTTTCACGCATAAACGGCTGAACCGAATTTTTTGAAACTTGGTATGTATATTACTACTAACCCAACTTAGACTTTAGGCTATATTAAAATTCTCTGAGATGAACAGGAGTGGGGGTTATAAGGAGGCCTGAAATTAAAAATAGCGATATTTCTTTTCCTATTGATTTTTCGGCAAATATGAATATAACAAAAGTTGTTTATTTTGTTATTTAGAGTAACTTTTATTATGTACATTTTTTTCGAATACTGATTTATAAACGAGATATACGCTAAAACCTATAGCGGAAGTGAACAGTTTAATTTGACACAAAAGACTCAACCAAAATAAATAAAACTCGGTATGCGTATTAGCATTAATGCCTCCATTATAATAAGCGGTACCAACATTTCTAGGGACGGGCAGGAGTGGGGGTTATAAGAGAGGCCTGAAATTCAAAATAGCGATATTTCGTTTCCTATTGGGTTTTCGGCAAATATGTACATTACAAAAGTTATTTATTTTATTATTTAGAGTAACTTTTGTTATATACACTTTTTTCGTATACCGAATTATAAACGAGATATAAACTAAAACCTATAGCGGAAGTGAACAATTTTATTTGGGACGATAGACCCAACCGAAATAAATAAAACTCGGTATATGTATTAGCACTAACGCTTACATTATAACAAGCCATACCAACATTTCTAGGCACGGGTAGGAGTGGGGGATGTAGGGAGGCCTGAATTTAAAAATAGTGGTATTTCGTTTTCTATTCGTTTTTCGGCAAACATGAACATAACAAAAGTTGTTTATTTTGTTATTTAGAGTAACTTTTGTCATATTCATTTTTGTCTTTTAACAAAGTATAAACGAGATATACACTATAAACTATGTGTGGAGCAAGTAATTTGTGTAGAAATATTGATATGCTCAACAATCCATTCCAATTTGAACTATGAGGTAACTCATCTGGAAATGAATTCAAATATATGTTAATATTTTGTCCTTAATAAGTGAAATCTATGCATAATGCACAGGAGACGGGAAATACGAGTATGACAATATGGAGGACAGTGAAGACTTACATAAAAAATAATTTTCTAATTAACAAATGCCAACAACGGGTATTAACCCTAAACACTGGGACGGGTAAAGGTCAAAATATTGTGCAAAGTTAAGCCTTGCCAAAAAAATAACATCACCATTCAGACTCAAATCAAATCCCGGGCGAAGCCGGGTATCTGAGCTAGTATTACTAATATGAATTGGAAAATACGGTTATGAGGAGTGATTGAATGGATAATGACCTCCAGTCCTCCATGGTTTAGTTGTAGGCTTAATATTTTTTGGTTAGAGGCAGTTCAGACTACATCGAGTTCCAGTTTTCTCTAGGATTCTGTGTTTCAGCCAGGACTTCATATATTAGTAGGGGTGGCTCATTCATTACAGCAGCCTTTCCGCTGCTCCAGTCCTACCTGCTCCAGCATGAAATGGACCCCAAAAAAATATTACGTTTTTTTTTTTTTTTTTTTTTTTTATTTTTTTTTTTTAATTTTTATAATATTTCTAAATATCTGTTGATTTTATTCAATGGGATTTCGGGTTTATTAGGTTTTGCAAGCTTTGTATGGTAGAGAGGGAATCAGAGCAGATAAGGGTTTTATTGGCGTGAGTCAGTCTCGGTGTGACAGCCGAGGTGATATGGCAAACATTTTTATAATAATATTTTACTCCTGAAGAGGTATCATAGAGGACATGAAACATGTAGAGAAAAATAAACCAGTAAAGATATTTCATGTGTTTTTCATATATTGACCTTCGGTCAGTACGAACACCACACATGTTGTATTTCAACATTCAGCTTGAATATACTTAATATGAGGAAACCATGTGAATTTCGTATTGAGGACAAAGCCTAAGAACTTAATTTCCTCTTCAATAACTAGTGCTTGTCCATTCAGGTTTGGAACAGTTCCTCACTGTTACAGGTTCAACTCTGGCTTTTCACTCGGTATCCTTTTACTAGAGAATTGGAGACATTTGGTCTTCTCTCCAGAAACACGATGATGATAGGCTTCTGACCTTGCCTGAAGGCTGTTATTCACGTGCAACATTCTTCTCATCCAATTGTGACACCTATATCTTAAAAAGTTAGTCAGGTCATCCACACATAGACATGCCTTGATCTGTCTAGTAATTACAGCCCCCTGTAATGATGAACTTCCACCATCCAGCCAAAACCACTTTGAAAGATCATTGTCTAGATGAAAACATTTTCTTAAAGAAAGAGTTATGTATGGAATATATTCAATGCTTCTTGAAAAGTAAACATTTTTAAATATAGTGTGAAAGAATAGAATTAAGATACTTCATCATTCACGTATGTTTCATAATACTTTATTTTATTTTTTCAGATACTGGACGGCAGAATTGTTCCAAAATACTCGTATAAGAGGATGTTACAGTCCTCCTAAAACCCATTCAGTTTTAGATATGGGTATATGTATAGTCACAACTATGAAGTATTTCGCCTCCCCAAAGGTAATCATCTTCTAGTTCCTTTTCTTTTTTGGGTTTAATGGGTATCTACATTTCATAAGCATAGTCATTTGCTTTATCACATGTGCCTTACTTTAAAGGCTTTTATAGTACTGAGTATTTGGTTCATAAATAAAAATAAATTATACAATAAGAATAGCATATGTATACAAATATTTGGAATGAACGACCTATCAGGAGTGTAAACAAAGTACAGTAAAAACTGTCTAAAACGGACTCTGTATAAAACGGAAATCTGTCAAAACGGAAAAATTATCTAGGAACCGACCAACATTATACCTAAAAACACTCTGTATAAGCCGGAAATCTGTCTAACCCGGAAACGGAAGGTTATTTTCGGTACGAAAAGTCACCTAAAACGGAATATAGCCAACCTTGTAATCAAACTATCTTGTGAGGGACAGGGTTCGAGGAATTGTTTCATTAGATTTAAATAGAATTAGGGCTCTTAGGTTTGAAAGTGATGGAATTGAATTTTCGAAGAACTGTGTCCTGTTGGTTTCATCAGTAATCTTCCAAGAGCGTACTTCCAGCTACTGTAAAAAATTGTTTTGTAAAGGCAGGATTCCCAAGTGGGGATGCTCAAATGGAAGTTCGCGATGTAATCGACAGCGATGAAGAAATGTCTGAACTATGCCGCAGAGCTAAACTTGATGTTGAAAGTAAGGACGTGTTACACTTCGATGATAACCTCCCAGTAGTCGAAGACGTAATTAGAGCTGTTGATATTGTAAGCAAAGGAACTGAATCAGACGACGAGGCGAAAGCAATTCCAGAAAATGAAAGGGAATTGAAAATAAAAACATTCAGTGAAGCACTTAAAGCTGTAAATGATCTAGTGGAGTTTGTAGCAAATAAAAACTGTCCGCAATTGTTCGATATAATGCAAGATGCAAAAGAAATTATTTATAATCATTATTCTAAATCTGTTCACCAAACAACTATAACCGGCTTTTTCAAAAAATGTTAATGTACATATATTACATACATACATACTTACATAAATTATCTTAATTTTAGTGTCTTGTATTAATGTAATGTAAATTTAAGTTTCGTAAATTAATGTAAATCTATTTGTTCATTTCAAATTACATATATGTTACTTGAGTTTTATTAAATTACTAAAATAACACAAGTTATTGCTTTTTTTTTAATATGTACAAATTTCATACCTTTTCTAGCAAACTGTCTAAAACGGAAACCTGTCAAAACGGAAAAATATGGCCGGACCAATTGCATTCCGTTTTAGACAGTTTTTACTGTATTAACTATTCTTCAATTGATCTCAGTTAGCTAAATGTTTTCATCAGCATGAGTATACAATGGTGGTATCCCGATTATATTTCACTAAAGCCTATCAAAATCAATGAACATTTCTAAATATTTATTTATAAATTTAACGGGATTCCTGGTTTTGAGTATGAAGTAAATTAAATAGCTACTTCTGGGTGAGAGAATGCACTGGGTAGAAAGATAATAAAATATAAAATGAAGTTATAAATGTTCTCTGAATAAGGTCTAAAGAGATCTACAAAAAAGTCTGACTAAAAAGGTGCTGCGTAAAATAAGCACGTTTCCCACCTGCTGCAATGCAATACTAATAGCATTTTTCCACTCCCTATTCTCTCAACTGATTCCATGAAGTTGAACCATGAGCCCCTGAAATTTGAATCCTTGATTATGAGGGCTTTATACCACTCCTAGTTAGAAATGTATTATCTGTTCTCTATGCCTAAATATATGATTTATTGTAATAAAATAAATAATTTTTTGAAACCCTTCCCCAATATGTTAATGTATTTTCTTAATATATTATACTAATGTTGTTATTGAAATTTTGTTTTGTTTTTCAATTATTTTAGATGGGTTTACTTCTTGAAGTACAATCAGAAGCAAATAAAACAAGAGAAGCTCTATCTTTGGGTGAGGTCATAAAACGACAGTGGTACATTCTAAATAGAATTAATTTCACTGTAAGTATGCTTTAAACTACACTACCAATTTTTTTTTAATAAAAAAGAAAATGAAATATCCAGGAATATTTTTCAGAATTTATATATGATGATAATTCACTAATATTTGATTTATATCCTTTTGTAATGATAATGAGATTGTGTTATACATTTGTAGTAGCATTAATATTTAATATTGCTTAAAAAAAAAATATTAAGTAACTTGGTTCATCAAGTTTTAAAAATTTTATTTGGGCCCTTGGTATGAACGAAAATTCTGTAGTACTATAATGTTCTTTTTCCCTGGTCTCTTCTTGCTTTTCTATCCAAAATATACCGGTATCGATGTATTCTGGTTTGACCCACACAAGTACTCAACATTGTGACTCTCTGCATTATAAGCAATAAAACATAGTTTAGAGTGTAAATGTTAGATCTATGTTGTATTTTATTTTGGAGACCTAATTGCTCAAGTAAGAGTTGTTCAAAGCATTAGTTCGGTGGATAATATCCCAAAATTATAAGGATTCTGAGCTACACAAAGTATATATATATATATATATATATATATATATATATATATATATATATATATATATATATATTTCAGGAATTACAGAAAGTTCATGGAGAAGGAAAAACTAACTATTAAGTGGTTTGGCTGTGTTTATATTTATTCTACCTGTCTAAATCTTTACTGTAAATTGGAGATCTAGGCTTCACTGGCAGCTACAAAGAATTAGTGCTGGACACTTTATGAGACAGAATTTTTTTCTCTGACTTGTACTGGCAGTCTTCGAGAAGATTGCTATCCTTCGAAGCAGACAGCTGGTATAAGCCAGAAGAACTGTTTGCTGATGAGGGGACCTCATCATTATGTGGTGTTTAAGGCAATTTTTTTTTAATTTTAGTTTTTAATTATGTTATAAACGCACTCATTTAGTTTTTTAATAGTAATTTTATATATAAATTATGCAAGTATTATGTTCTGCCATCAAAGAGAGAAAACAATTTCCCTCTCCATTCACTGCATTAAACATCAGGTATATTTAATACTTTTAATCCAAAGTTCTATGAACCACCGTAGATGTTCCCTGCTATGTTTTCAACCTTAGCTTACACTGCATTCTAAATACCCCATTCATTTAGGGTGTCTGAACTATCTTTAAATGATTTTACATCAAGTTGTAATCATCCAATTGTAATACATAAATAAGTTATTGATAATTATTCTTATTAATTGATAATAGTATTTTTTTTAATTTTAGTTGCATTTTCCATCCTTGCTGGATTTATCATTAAATATATTTTTGTTTTTAAAATCCCACGAAGAAGATTTATTTTGTACATTGGACTGCAATGACTACAAGGAAACTATATATGCCACAGTGCAAATGTATTATGTTCATCGAACATCTATAATATTGTTAATTCAGTCTCTGGCCGAAGATGCGAGCACAACTGAAAGAAAAGAGAAACTGTGAGTATATGTAAAGTTATGCTATTTTACATGCTTATCATCAATTATTGTTAAGGTTTCTTATTTTCTTCAGTAATGTAAACATACTAATATTTTCAATAGTGTTGAAATTCTCTTGACTCTTTTATTAACTAAAATTTCTTTTACTTAAAGCTCTGATTTTGATTATTTATGTTGATATAACTCTTCCACTACGGACCTATTATTACTTGGTTAATCACTTTCAGGTAGATGATTTCATTTTTTTAACATGCCCCAAGCACACCCTTGAGACACTTTCTGTTGTTCGTATTAGTGTAGAAAGATTCAGGTTCACCATTCGTAAATTCTACTTATTTCAACCTTTATAGGTATTTTATAATGACTCTCCTTTCTAGTAATGTTTCCACTATAGAGAGACTTTTATCTAATACTGACCATTAGTCTATCTACATGGCTGTAAATGAAGCATCCAGTCAATAATATATGGAAGAAGGAAACTGATTGAAGTTAGCACTCCTATTGGGCTGATTACACTCGTACTGTATTTATGAGACTCTAGATGCTCCGTTGTCACTGATATTACCTATTCCACACAATTTGCAGTCTCCACAAGTTGTCATCCTACCTTTGCTATGGCTGACCCCTTCTCCTGCTTTGTCTTGTAATAACCTTTAACATCTTCATGGGTTGTTTGAAGTGATTCATTTTTTCCACAGGCCCTTAACATTGCTGCCAGCTCTTCATGATAGCACAGGTGATATCTGACTCACCAGGCAATTCCCTGACTTCTTATTTTTACTGCTCTCTGATGGCTCCAAATATTTTTCATAAGGCTCTTTCTCCCTCCCTGTCCAAGCAGTGCTCTCACGTTTTTGCAGTGTCCACATTTCACTGCTATACATCTGAGGCCTTATCGCCACTTTGCGTATGAACATTTGGTTTCTAAGAGAGATTGCATCAGTGCATAGTACCTAGATTACACAACCATTTTAGCTTTAATATCAACTTGTAAGTTATTTCTCTTCATTACTAGTTCTACCAAATACTTTGATGATATATAAGCAAGAGTCACCAAAACAACAGAATCATCTGTCTCTCTCTACTCTGTTTTAGCGATTTCATGTATTTCCTCTAACCTTGTATTTTCTCTTTCTTTTTCCCCCCACCCCCCCCCCCCCCCACCCCCCCCCCCCCCCACCCCCCCCCCCCCCCACCCCCCCCCCCCCCCACCCCCCCCCCCCCCCACCCCCCCCCCCCCCCACCCCCCCCCCCCCCCACCCCCCCCCCCCCCCACCCCCCCCCCCCCCCACCCCCCCCCCCCCCCACCCCCCCCCCCCCCCACCCCCCCCCCCCCCCACCCCCCCCCCCCCCCACCCCCCCCCCCCCCCACCCCCCCCCCCCCCCACCCCCCCCCCCCCCCACCCCCCCCCCCCCCCACCCCCCCCCCCCCCCACCCCCCCCCCCCCCCACCCCCCCCCCCCCCCACCCCCCCCCCCCCCCACCCCCCCCCCCCCCCACCCCCCCCCCCCCCCACCCCCCCCCCCCCCCACCCCCCCCCCCCCCCACCCCCCCCCCCCCCCACCCCCCCCCCCCCCCACCCCCCCCCCCCCCCACCCCCCCCCCCCCCCACCCCCCCCCCCCCCCACCCCCCCCCCCCACGCTGGTTTCCCCAATGACCACTGTATCAAAGTTTTTGCAAGGTTTTTTATATATGGCATTCCTTTTTTTTATTGGCGATATTCGTAAACTTCCCTCAATGGAAATCAACTATTGAGGTTGTATTCATGACGCAATTTTCGAAAAATTTCTTCAAATGTCCATCAATTCTACCCAGGAGATGACAAAAATGAGGTTCAAAATTATATATATATATATATATATATATATATATATATATATATATATACACTCTAGTGGTCGCAATTTTTGTCTGATCATTGCCAAACTCGATATTTTATCATTTTATGCAAAAAGGAAGATCAAGTTCATTAATGGCTGAAATCGGACAAGTGGGCAGGGGGATTTTCGAAAATTAAAATATACTGTAAATATACTGATATAGTATGTAACTATACTCTGATCAAAAACTTGTATAGGACCAATCTTATTGTAAATTAAATTTACTATAAATATTGTTATATTCATTTATTCTCTATCTTGAATATTAAACGAGATATTTGCATTTTTCAGTTTTCACCCTCAGCAAACGCCCACTCCTATTTATGTCTTATTAGCAATAATCTGTTATGTCACAGAGTGACTTATTCCAATCTTGAGTCCAAGATATCTTTTGGCAAATTGTATAGAGGAGGTGGAATTTCGAAAATTCAAAAATCTTTGTTATTATGAGCCGGATAGTAGAATGTTATAGAACCAATCTCGTTGCTAAAATAATGTTCTACAATTGTTGATATTTACGTTTTTATGCCAATTCGATGTTTAAAAGAGCTATTTATTGTTGAAGTGTGTGCGGATAACGGACAAGATGACATCGGCTATTGTCGGTTCTGTTTGTGTGATTCCGCTGAAAGTTAGTTTGGCCGTTTCCGTAAGTGTTAGGCTCTCGTAAAAATGGTTTAGAGACTGGCGTAATCTTCTACTTTGTGAGATATATGCAAATACATTCTGTAGATCCCCCCCCCTTTCTTCAGTTCTTGGACTACTTAAATTTGAGTGATTAAGATAAAAATTATTCTGATTCATTATATTACAATGCTAGACTAGTAAATAGTTTTCGATAAAATTAATATGTTATATTCCAAATGATTTCAGTAATTGTTTTTCTTTCCGGTGAAGAATATGTCTATCTATCTGTTCTGTTGACAGACCTGTTTATTTACAATTCAGAAGCTTTCCGTTGGAAGCTTAATAAAATTAACTGAAAGATTTCTCGTTACTGTTTGTATTTATTCAGGGTGGTGTTAAGTGTTACCAGTATCCAGATTTCTCTATTGTAAAACTTCAGGTGTAAAATCTGCTTAGTCTACACTGCTGGATTTTTTTTTAAATTTAATTTTGTATATATTTTTTTGTAAATAACTTTATATCATTATTGGGTAGTACGTTAGCTAATCTCTCAGATAGGGTTTTGACATAAGTAATTGAGTGGAATTTGTATCAGTTAGTGCATTCATAATAGTTTTTTTTTTTGGCCATTGTTAGGTTTTATTGGGATGGCATGTGCTTGGTTGTATGTTTTTTTTTTTTAGTTAAGTATGATATCATTTATTAATTTATTCGGTTCTTCATGGCATGTTAGGTAGCTTCATTTGTGTACTCTCTATTTCACAGCTAGTGCTATGTTTATTTTTTGTTTTATGGGGTGGTGTAGTTGTAATCTATGTACCTGTTTGTTTTGTGTGACTTTTTCCACCAGTTTACTGCTACAGTGCTGTTGGGTTTTCTTAGGATAATTGCTCTAAAAATGGTAACATGTTATTGTTCTCTGTTTCATGGTAAATTGGAGTTTTTGGTGATATGCATTGAAATGCTTGAATGTGTTGGCTGTTTCGGTAGAGGGTATGGTTAGGTAGAGGTCATCTATGAACTTGTAAATGAATGGTATGTTGAACTGTAGTTGTGTGAGTGTTTTATTTATGAGTTCTGTCATAATTATATCTGCTATAATATTGGCTGCAGTTGAATCCATAGGAAGGTTTTCCTTAGATTTCATGAAAATCTTCTTGATATTGGAGGTATCCGCAGTCTAGGCTATGTTCAGAATATATAGGAAGTATGCTATTGTGATTTTTTTTATCTCTTTTTAGCTTTTCCCATTTATCTAATAATAATTGCTTGACTGTGTCTAATGGGATATTTGTAAATAGTGATTTGACATCTAAGGATACCAGTATATAGTTGTCAGGTAAACTTTGGTTTTTATTTCATTATGAAATTGAAAAGAGTCTTTGATGCTATAAGTATCATCTATCAAGGGTTTGATTATGTCTATGAGAATTTTGGGGTGTGGTATGTGGGGCTGTTGTTGAAGCTGACAACAGCTCTGAGTGGGCTGTTCTATTTGTGAATTTTTACTATACCATACATTCTGGGGTATATTTTGGTTGTGTTATTTGAAAGAGAAATGTAGTACCTGTTTATAGCCCTGAGAAAGAGAAAATAAAATTCTAGAAATATTTGAAATATTGGCCGAGACTAAAGCTTCTTTCATAAACATTGACTATAAGCCTGAACAAACAACCATACCACCTATAATAATCACCTGGTCGAATATATATATAAAATTGTAACCTCTGTCTGTACATTGATTTTTTTCTCGAATTTTCACGATAACTTTTCGTTTCACATGTGATAGACACCATAACTGCATTTTGTTTCTTTCGTGTGTGTTTGTTTGTTTGTTACCTTTTCACGCATAAACGGCTGAACCGAATTTTATGAAACTTGGTATGTATGTTACTACTAACCCAACTTAGACTTTAGGCTATAATAATATCCTCTGAGACGAATAGGAGTGGGGGTTATAAGGGAGGCCTTAAATTAAAAATAGCAGTATTTCGTTTTCTACTGGTTTTTCTGCATATATGCACATGACAAAAGTTGTTTATTTTGTTATTTAATGTAAGATTTTTTATATTGACTTTTGTCGTATAACAAAGTATAAACGAGATTTACACTAAATACTGAAGCGGGAGCCAACAATTTTGTTGTGCGCTAACGATTGAACCGAAATTAACAAGACTTGGTATGTGAATTAGCATTAATTCTTCCATGATTATAAGCTATATTAAAATTTTTACGTCCGGACGGGAGTGGGGGTTATGAGGGAGGCCTGAAATGAAAAATTATGATATTTCGTTTCCTATTAGATTTTCGGCAAACATGCACATAAAAGTTGCTTATTTTATTATTTAGTGTAACTTTTGTTGCAATCACTATGTTCGTAAATTGAAGTAAACACGGGATATACGCTAAAACTATAGTGGGAGTCATTAATTTTATTAGTGCTTATTTAAGTGTTTTAATGAATGAATATTATGACAAATGATTTTATGTTTTAGTCACATATGATAACTCTATATATGATTCGGATTAGTGAGGTTATATATCTCCGTCGTCCCCTTCTCATTTATTTATTTCTCCTAGAAAATAACATTGCTATTTATTTCCAATAGAAATGTAAACTATAAGAGCATTTCCGTTATTTAATTTGCATAATGTATTATTAAAATTAAGTCATGCTGAATTGACACAAAGAGTTATAGCGGAAGTTATGGGGATCAAACTCTTTCGTTCTGCTAATATATTATCTTATTTCAGATATCTTGATGTTATTGAAACAAATATGTACCATAATAACAATTAGACGTTAATAGTAATGTTATTATAAAAAAAGACAATATCCATTTAAATTTGATATGATTTAAAAGTACTACTTATTTTGCAGGGAGGGCTACGTTCTCTTCCCCTCACCTATATTTTTAATATAAATGATATTATTTTTAGGGTAATACTATTATTTAATTCCATCAGGTAGATAAATTATTAAAATAATACTTCAAATCAATATTTTAAGGAAAACTATGGAGATGCCGGAGCGGAAGGAGGCCGGAGTCTAAACAGTTAATTTAGTTAACTTATTTCCTGAGAAATGATTTCCACTACGCTCTACTATTACGAATATAATCTAATTACAAAACTATGCTTAAACTATACGAGCTCGGATTGGTTTTTGACAGGAAATAAGTTTCATTACAGAGGATATTTAATTTTAATAAATGATATCAACGATTATGGTTTGAAGTATTCAAAAAGGTGAGTTAAAAAGTGGAGATAGATAGATCATGAAAACATTTTTATTTATTCATCAAAATTAAAATTTCTCATCTATACGTCGCAACCTGAGCAATGATTAGGGGCTTATTTTCATTTATTCTTGAATTACAATTTTTTTTTTCTGTAAGCCGCCTGCCTGGCCTTCACGGGAAAACAATGCGCCCAGATGGGAAGTGTAGTAAACATTGAAGCCTTCCTCAAAAAAAGAATAATATCATCATTCAGCCTCAAATGATTTCCCGAGCGAAGCCGGGTACCTTAGCTAGTATATATATATATATATATATATATATATATATATATAAATAAAATTGTAAGCTCTGTCTGTACATTGATTATTTTCGCGAAATTCACGATAACTTTTCGTTTCACATGTCATAGACACCATAACTGCATTTTGTTTCTTTCGTGTCTGTTTGTTTGTTACCTTTTCACGCATAAACGGCTGAACCGAATTTTATGAAACTTACTTTTATTACTACTAACTCAAATTTGACTTTAGGCTATATTAATATCCTCTGAGACGAACAGGAGTGGGGGTTGTAAGGGAAGCCTGAAATTAAAAATGGTGATATATCGTAAAGTAAAGCCTTGCCAAAAAAATACCATCACCATTCAGCCTCAAATTAATTCCCAGGCAAAGTCGGGTATCTGAGCTAGTATATATATATATATATATATATATATATATATATTACGTCAAATCAAAAAATGGTATAGCACCAATCATTAGAAATTTAATTGCCTATAGATGTTTATATAAACAATTTTTCTCTACCTTGAATATTAACAGAGATTTTTCGCTTTCCTAATTTTCAGCCGTTAGTAAAATCCTATTCATATTCATATCAAATCAAACTTAATCTGTTAAATAATAAACCACTTAATTTGGATCGAAACCTTCGAACATCTGATGCATCCAGACTTTCAATCCAAAGTCCTGTGGACCATAGTAGATGCTCCATATTATATTACAAACCACACCCTCCATAAAGATCTTAATATCCCATTTGTAAAGGACCTAATTCCCTTAAGATTCAGATAATTCCACAGCAGGCTATCCAATCATCCTAATCCAGGAGTCCTAGCCCTTTCCAGTACCACTCATCCATATCCCCCCCCCCCACGGCTCCTCAAGAGACAATGGCCCAGAGATCTATAGAAGTGTAAAGTGAAGTGATAGTATTATCTATTTTCTTATCAAGTGCCATTCCTCCTTAGCTCTTGACTTCCTTGCCAGGGAGAGAGAGGCTGCTCCTCTACTTGTGTTGAAGGGATGTAGCTTCTGTCAAGAGTGATGGAGGACAATTGATACACCCCACACCATGGTTGCACATATCACATTACCAATTGCAGACTGTAATATTTTTAATAAAATTTAAGAAAATAATAATAATTTGAAGTGAAAATAACAAATATTATTTTAACTGATCATTGCCAGATGAGATAGATGTAAGTACGTTGTTTGAAGATATCATCAATCGGGATGTTTAAGTTCTTGACTTAAAACATTTTATCTGTACCATGCTCGATATTTAACCCATGTTATGTTCCATTCAACATGAAGATCATATTATGTTATGGCAAAAAATCGGCCTTGGGGGAGGGGGGTTCAGAGGGGGAAGTAATTGAAAACTTGAGATATCTCCTTTATTAAGTGTCAGATTGAAAAAAGATCCAGTCTTGTTAAACTATTGATGCTCTATAATTGTTGTTCTATACATTTTTTCGTATCTCAAACATTAAGCAAGTTTTGCGTATGTACTTTCTTGTTTTCAGAACTTGGGAAATCTATTTAGTTTATGCAGCTACTGCGTGACAGACTTTTTAATACTCAAATATGTATTTAATCAAATGATTAAAAAACTACCCCACCCAGGAAAGAACCCATTATACTGAGCTTATTCAATGAAATATGATGGGAATCATCAACATATCCCCAAGCCTCGAGTGAGTCCAGAATCATCCCTATCATCAAACCAGATAAAAACAATACAGCCCTGATAGTTAAAGGCCGATATCTCTGACGAGCGTCCTATCAAAACTGTTAGAAAACAATTATGAATAAGTGTATAGATGATATAAAACTTTAGCTTCTTATCTCCTAGTCAATGTGGTTTCTAGGGGTGATCTACAATAGACCAACGAGAAAAAGACTCTGAGGGACCATGGCATATATTGTATTATTTTTGGCTTGTTAGCAGTATTTTTATTATTTTAGGTGGTTTTAGTAGATGAGATATTTATCGTAGTCCTTTAGAAATATTTTTCAAATGAATTTTCAATGGATCAGAGCAAAATTTACCAAAAAGATGATGGTACTATAGCAAATATTTTGTTATATAATTTCAACAGCAATGTTTGCCCCTCAAAGAAATAAGGGGCGTGAATTGAAACAACTGTACGTTGCTACGACAAGTGCCATCAAAAGGTGAGAAATGGTGGGTTCCTTTTCACAGAATTCTAAAAAACCTAAACACTAATAGAATTGACTACAGGAGCTGGACGATCACACAATATCACTCCAAATTTTGTGAAGAAATACCTCGGCTTTATACGGAAAAACTTTAAGTATTTATTAGTATTTAGCAAAGACTGTTTTAATATTTGTTTCTATTTTAATACTTATTTAATATATTTTTGTTGAATAAAATATTTTATTACCTTTTTTTCAAATAGGCTAACCTTCTGGCCTGATTTGACTCTATCTCACTACTGCCTAATTTTCACAAAATCTTAAATTTTTTGTTAAGATTTGAATAACTTCATTTTTAATCGTTTTTTAATGTTTAAACTATCTTTTAGCATTCCTTTTGTGCAATTATAAACTATACTTCACAATTACAGTTTATCTACACCTTCTAGAGAGCGCTTATTTTTTTACCACATTTACCTGATTCGCATAACTAATCTGTTAGTAATCTATTTAGATGCATCTGGGAGCATGCACTAAGCAGTTCTAGGAATGATAAGGGGAGGGGGGGGTTGTTAGGGAGGCATGAAATGAAAAATCTTCGTATTTTGTTTTCAATTGTTTATTGGCAAACGTGCAAAAGATGTTGAATTTGATATTTAGAGTAACTTTTGTTATATACATCTTTATCGTATAGCAGGTAATTTGCATAGACATTTTGTTATAGTCATCGATGCGTATCCATGTATTTATTTATTCAACTCAGTACCACGATGGATTAATACACCTTCATTAAATTTAACAGCTTGAATAAAGACCAAAGTATATTGTCATGCCCCCCCCCCTTCTTTCCCTAACATTAATTAATCAGAAATGGTGGTTTCCCCTTAAATGTATCAATACTTAATTTAATTAAAATAGGAAAATGAATTCAACAAAAACTTTTGTTTTGTGAAGAAAATGTAATAAGAATTATTAACATAATTTAATGTAAACAGAACTGATATTTTAAAATAGTGGGATCTTTGTTGGCAACAATGATTTTAAGAAGGAGACTTCCTTTCTGTCCTGTCACTGCTAACCTTGTATTTCAGTGAGTTGTTTAAGCTAATAGCTTTTCCTGATGATTAAGATTACTTCAATATTCGGAGTGTATGTGTAAAACTATTGGATTGTAATTTTGGTAGGATTTGAAGTAAGAAAAAATAATTTTACTGTAACAGGATAAATGATACAACTAGACTTATTATGGCGGAATGCACAAAATTTTATAATCACTTCTGCTCCACCCCTCCCGACCTCACATTGGCTTATGTTTACTTGGGATTATATGCTTATACTTATAGTAATGCAGAGTTTTTCTCAGAAATGTGAATTTTTCTAAGTCTCATAAATATATAATTTAAAAGAATGAACGCTGGAGTGGGGCGACCAGTTATTTTTGGAATTTATTAACTATGCTCCGTTAATATATGTTATACTATGCTATGTACCATTAAGAATATACAGTTTAATTTCCAAACATACAAAAGAGTATTTTTAATAGTGGTTATTACGTTTATAAAACAGGTGTCATCATTTTGCTTTAGACCACTTTTGAACTAATAAACGTTTATTCATTGATGGTTCGGAAGGCAGAATTATTTCTATGATTATGAATAATATGGTTTATACGATAATCTATGATATCTTATATATAAAAAAAGTTACATGCACAGGAAACGGGTAATATAAAAATCGAAGTACATCGATTTTTCATATAATACCTCCCTTATAACCCACACTCCTGGTCGTCCCTAGAAATTTTGATATAGCTTATAATCATGGAAGATTTTTTATTAACTCACATGCCTAGTTTAGTTGTGCAAAAAAATTGTGCCTAGTAAAGCCTAAAGAAATTAAAATCATTATTCAGACTTCCCGAGCAACACCTTCATGATTTCCCGAGCGGAGCCCTGGTACCTTACCTTGTACACACACACACACACACACACACACACACACACACACACACATATATATATATACGTCACTTTGCAAAATAATCGAGATATCTCACGTAGTAAAGCACAGATAAAAGCAAAACGTTGTATTTAATCTAGCTATAAGACATTTCGTGGTATATAGGCTTACTGTTAATGAGAGGTTTGTTGAAGGGAGAATGCTAAAATATTCAAATGTCATTGAAGATATTATTAAAAAAAAAGAAGACACACATCGGAAAAAACATCGGTATATTACTCATATTATATTAATTGATAAATATTTCAACCTGGATGTACACATTAGGCCTGTTTTCCTCTACAATGTGCATTGTAGAAAAAAAAAAAACAGGCCTACTTGGTACATCCAATTTGATTCGTTCCTCTACCACCCAGCTTCCCTGGAAGAAGGATAAATATTTCGCTCCATATGAATGGGCCTGTCCTGATAATTTTCTTTAAATCTTTTTGGGAGATACGTTATTACAGCTTTTACTTTCTTTACGCCTTACTCTTTGTATATATGTGTGAGAGTAATGCTAAATAATACAAATAATTACGTTTATTTTTGAGTTACAGGAAAATGGATAGCAACAAGTGCAGAATTTCGAAATGGCTGATTATATAATATGTTTTTAATTTGATTCTTATTAACGAAGATATTTGGAAATTTCGTTTTCACGTCTACAAAAAAACCTTCATCCCCGGTGGTATCTGAATAATTACTGACTATGGGCTTTGGTTATATGTGCAGTACATTCTAGTAGTCCTTACTTTTATTTTATAGTCACCAAACTCGATATTCAAGCAAGCGTTTTGTGTGAAACTAATGAAGAAGTTCACTAATGGTTGAAATTGGACCAGGAAATGGGAGAGAGGTTAAGAGAGGGTAAAATTGCAAATTCAAAATATCTTCAAAATTATAAGTCAATTTGAAAAGAAAGTGTGTATACAATCTTGTTGGAAATGTAATTATTTACAATTGGTGTTTTATACGGAGTATATTTAACGGAAATATTATCTGGGATATTCGTATATTTTTTATTTCAGTCCTCAATTAACTCTCTTCAACAAAGCAATAAGCTTTACATTAGCAATAGCCTAAAATGTTTAGTAGAGTGACGTTTTATTATCCACTCAGTTTAAGGGGGATGGTAAATACTATTGAAGCTTATGCCTCCAATTTAATATAATTAGTTTTGAATAATTGATGAAGTATAGATAAACATGTCTTTGCTCCCCCATGCTTCAGATTTTAAAGAAATGTACAAATATTTTCTCAGATATTTCTTAGAATTATCTAGTTTAAAGCACTTACGTTCATATGGATTATAAATAATCGTTTATCTTCTATTGTTTGTAACAAAAACAACTATAGTTTTTATTTAAAGTCGATCAAATTTTCCTGAATATTTTAATGTAAACTAACAAGACAAAAAATCCATTTCAATTGATAATTTAAAAACGTTGGCAAATAACTATTAGGACATGCAATAGAAAGGTCATGTTAAAATTTAAGGGTGTATAAGATTTACGATGCTGGTTAGGTTTACGATAACAGTTAGTTATCTCCTATCCCCTTAATTTGGACCAAGTCACGCAGCCCCACTGGGAAAACACGAGATTAAAGGCCCTTAGTGAAAGCAAGATTGCTTTTTATTATTTATGTCCACTTTATGCTACTATGGCTAATCGGGACGGGGTATCTACAGGTTACCACCCTTTCTAACCAGGGTGGGCCTAAGGATTTCATTTAATGAGTCCATCACTAAATAAATTTCTACTGCCCAGGGCGGGAATCGAACCCGCCACTCTAGATCTACCATGCGAGATTAAGACTAACGCCTTAACTTGCACGGCCAACCTGAGCCCCGAAAGCAAGATTGATGAACTAGATGATCTGTTTATTAATTTCTTTTTAGGACGAAGCCAAGAAAAGTGCCTTAGGCGTAACTCTAAGTATTTCAGTTCTAACAATATTCCTTTCATGTTTCAGTTTTAATAAAGTTGCATTTTGTTTTATCATGTTTCTTTTTTCTTCCTTTTTACCCTTAATAATTTCTTACCTTCCATTTGTTGGTTTTTGGTTCTGAAGTACTAACAGATTAATTATGTGATTCAGATAGTAATACTATATATGTAACACTATATTCCTTTATTTTATATTGAGTTTATCTGCTGTTAACGTTTTGTGAAATATAATTCCAAAGCATGTGGATTATTAAATAACTTCCTTATATCATTATTCCTATTTGTTTATGTCAAAATTGGTTAATATCACCTTTTCAAAGGGACATGTACCTTCCTTAACCGACCAATTTTCTGGAGGAATTAGTATTAAAAATTAATTTTTCTTTCAATTAGTTCAAATATATTTTATTACATCCAAAAAAGTAGTGTTTTGATGCATAAACCTTTCTTTTCTTTTTTTATCTTAGGGTTAAATCTATACGAGTAAATAACTGTTTACTGTGATGTTTAAGTTATTGGAATTTTTGAAACCTAACCTTGGAATTCTATTAAATTCCTTGACTTATTTTTTACTTATTGAGAGTAGATGTCCTAAGTTTCTAGTATTTGTCATATCATTTTCATTATTAAACTGAATAATTCAATGGAGTTACTCTGAATAAGAATATTTAATCAAGACTGGTTACACGTATCAAAAGCTTTTATTTCATACTTAGGCCTCTGAGTTTTACTGAAATATTAGATATTTATCATTTGAAAAATAGATTTTGAATATATTGGACATGAAATGACATTGTGAATTATTTATTTCTCTAGTAAGATGATGAATTTACATTTATTAAAGTCCTTCAGAAATATTTTTCTGAATGAATTTTCAATGGATCAGACCAAAATTGATCAAAAAGATGATTGTACTATAATAAAAATTTTGCTTAATGGTACTCATATATTTTCAGCAGCAATGTTTTTCCTCAATGAAATAAGAGGCATGAATTGAAACAACTGTACGTTGCTACGACAAGTGCCATCAAAAGGTGAGAAATGGTGGGTTCCTTTTGACAAAATTTTAAAAACCTTAACACCAATAGAATTGACTACAGGAGCTGGACGATCACAGAATATCACTCCTTATTTTGTGAAGAAATACCTCGGCTTTATACGGAAAAACTTTAAGTATTTATTAGTATTTAGCAAAGACGATTTTAATATTTATTTCTATTTTAATACTTATTTATCATATTTTTGTTGAATAAAATATTTTATTACCTTTTTGTCAAATAGGCTAAACTTCTGGCCTGATGTGACTCTATCTCACTACTGCTTAATTTTCACAAAACTACAAAATGAAATACTTTTGTTCACGTTACTGTCATAGAGTACTACCTCTGGCCAGAATTTCAGATTTTTATATTTCACCCCTTCAGAGATATTAACCCCTAAAAAGGACAATTTTTGAAAATTTTGAATTTTTGTTCAAGAAATAGAGTGTAAGCCAGAGCCACGAATGTTTGTGTACAAGTAGTCATACTTCTTACTATTTGTAAAAAAAAAAATATGTCTTGTATATTCTAATCCTTCTCAAGAAATATCACCCTTAAAACTGGAAAAAGGAGGTTAGACATATGAAAACATACCCTCTAATTTCACCCCTTAAACCTAATTGGGGTATAAAGTGTATAAAATGTAGCCCTTTATTTTCTGAATAGTTTTGTTTTTGTCCCATAGTGATAGGACATATAGTTTAGGAGTTATAGATGGCGTAAATGCTTGGATATAGCCAATGTTCCCATGCTTCATTTTAAGATATTTATAGTTATCTAGCTAAGGTACCCGGCATCGCTTGGGAAATTGTTAGAGGCTGAATGATGACTGTAATTTTTTTTGGCAGGACTTTACTGTGCACAATATTTTTACATTTCCCCGTCTCAGTGTTCAGGGTATATACCTAAATATTTAGTAACAAAAGAGAGCTTGTGTAATCTTTTTTAGACTTCAAGAATAATAATAAAAATATCTATTTCCTGATCAATCCATCTGATCTGTTCAAAACATGGTGGAGAATATTAATCATAATTATGGATAGCATTCCTTCATCATTATTAAGTACCATTACTGAGGTAGGTTTGCTCGGGAAATATTTAGACTGAATAATGAACGTAAGCTTTATTCCTTTTTTTTGGGTGCTAGCACCTTTTTTATAATGTCCTTTAGGGACATCCAAGGGGTTAGGGACCCCCTTATTAATTGTGTATTTTATAAAGTGTTATAGGTTAGGTGAATTATGAAAACCAATAGGTAGGAAACATTAGGCAGTTTACCTATGGCACTAAGTCTAGCACCGACATAGCCCATTTGATTGATTATATTATGTGAATAAGCTCATATTGAAAAATATAATTCCTATATATAACTCATATAAGATGAGTCTGTGAAAACATTTATTTAAAAATGTTTTCAAGGAAGGGGGCTATAATTATATTAGACTCTATGTGAGTCACACCATAAATGCATTTTGTTTCTTTCGTGTGTGTTTGTTACCTTTTCACGCATAAACGGCTGAACCGAATTTTATGAAACTTGGTATGTATATTACTACTAACCCAACTTAGACTTTAGGCTATATTAATATCCTCTGAGATGAACAGAAGTGGGGGTTATAAGGGAAGCCTGAAATTAAAAATATCGATATTTCGTTTACTATTGGTTTTTCGGCAAATATGAACATAACAAAAGTGTTTTAGAGTAACTTTTGTTATATACACTTTTTTCTTATACCGAAGTATAAACGAGATATACACTAAATACTAAAGCCAACAATTTTGTTGGGCACTAACAATTGAACCGAAGTTAGCAAAACTCGGTATGTGAATTTAGAAGTAGGCATTAAATTCTTCACACGATTTATAAGCTCTATTTAATTTTTTTCGTCTTGAACGGGAGTGGGGGTTATGAGGGAGGCCTGAAATAAAAAATTGTGATTATATTTAGTTTCCTATTAGATTCTCGGCAACCATGCACATAAACGTTGCTTAATTTTAATTAATTTAGTGGTAACTATTTGTAGCAATCACTTATGTTCGTAAATTGAAGTAATAAACACTGGATATACGCCTAAAACTATAGTGGGAGTCAATTAATTTTTAATTAGTGCTTACTTTAAAGTGTTTTAATGAATGAATATTAATTGACAAATGATTTTATGTTTTTAGTCACATATGATAAACTCTAATAATATGAATTAGTGAAGGTTCAAATATCCTCCAGTCGTTCCCCTTCTAATTTATTTATTTCTCCTAGGAAAATAACATTGCTATTTATTCCAATAGAAATGTAAACTATAAGAGCATTTCCGTTATTTTAATTTGCATTAATGTATTATTAAAATTAAGTCAATGCTGAATTGACACAAAGAGTTATAGCGGAAGTTATGGGGATCAAAACTCTTTCGTTCTGCTAATATATTTATCTTATTTTCAGATATCTTGATGTTATTGAAACAAATATGTACCTTAATAACAATTAGACGTTAATAAGTAATGGTATATATGAAAAATAAAAACAATATTCTTTTTAAATTGATATGATTTAAAGTTATTACTTTATTTTGCAGGGAGGGGCTACGTTCTCTTCCCCTCACCTATATTTTTGGAATATATAAATCAAATCTATTTTTCGGACTATTTAATACTATTATTTTAATTTCCATCAGGTAGAATAAATTATTAAAATAATACTTTGAATCAATATTTTTAAGGAAAAACGATGGAGATGCTGGAGCGGAAGGAGGCCGGAGCCTAAAACGTTTATTGAGTTAA